>VONZ01000939.1:0-274607 GCA_012976165.1 Labeo catla
GCGTATTAGCCAAGAAAACCGTATATCAGAAGTTTAAACTGATATGGCTTTAAAACACATGTTTTTAGCACGATAGAAATGATAATCAAAACCAAACAGATGTTTTTGGAAGAGTATAAGAGCTATAAAGGCACAGTCCTGTTCTGCAAAAGGGGATGGGGAGCACCAGCTTATTTGCTTTTAAAGAGACATACATGTTTCTGCTTCCACTCAAAACAGGCATTTTCAAAATGATATAATAATGATCTGTGGGGAATTTTGAGCTGAAAATTCACCTGAATCTTATATTACATCTTTTAAAAAGGGGCATAATAAGTGCCTTTTAATGCATTTATGCAGCCAATAAGCATTAAATTGATCAAAAGTTAGAGTAAAAACAATGATTCTAATTCAAATTAATGTTGTTCTTTTGTTTTGTTCTTTCTATTCATCAATGAATCCTGAAAAAAAGCAAAAACTACTTTAACATTGATAATAATAAGAGCCAGTATTAATAACTGAGCATAAATAATAATTAAGCAACAATTCAGCATAATAGAATGATTTCTGAAGGTTCATGTGACACTAAAGACTTAAATAATGGTGCTGAAAATTCAGCTTTACAAAACAGAAACAAAACAGACTACAACTACAAACTACAAACTAAAAGTCACATAGCAAAAGTACAGGCATTAAATACATTATAGTATATAATATAATATAATATTTATACAACAGTTTGTGTCCTCTGGTTTGACCGGCCAACAAGGCATTCCAAGAATGCTTATAGTGTACATTGTTTTCCATTAATTATAATAATTACCTAGACTGTGGCAGCCTATTGTAGTGTAAAGTACAAGTAATATACTTATGTGAGATATTCATTTTTCATTTACATTTATTTTTACAGTTGTATTACAATAGCAATATGTTACCATCGTAGGAATAATAATAATAATAACAAATAAATAATAATAATAAAGATGACTTTAGAGTCCAGGTACAAGTCAGTGTAAATTTTGTAAGGGTGGGCTTTATGAAAACACAGTGTGTTAGCAGTGTGTGTGTTTGCATTGTGATATACTGTACCGGGTCCTGTAAAATGGCCTCTTTTTACCTGCTTGTTATGCAACCATGCAGAGGAATTGTTAGAGTTAATAACTCCCATGAGGTAGATGGCCATACCATTTCACATGCCTCACCAAGAGTGGGCAACAGGCAGTGTGGGTGAAGGCACCCATTGACTTTGTCCAAAGATGAATCATCAAACACAAAGTACTTTTTCCATGGCTCAGTAGTTCAGCTTTCAGAGGCTATGGTCATATTTGAGGCTGTACTTCTGAGACATTAGCAATTTAGCAGCCTTACAGTCTGCTCATTACATGGGCATCACAACTGAAATGGAACATTGTATGACTGAACTGAAACTCCTACTTAGTACTCTTATGGTCAAGCCAGTAGCGTTATTCACATAAAGTGCATAAGAAATGTGACTTACAATCATTAAGTGAGTTTTGACTTTGCTTTTTTTTAATATATAAGTAATATATGTGTTTAAATATATAACTGTGCTTGTACATTAAAATGGGAGTGATTAAGGCAGATTAATTTTACTGGATGGTATGTACCATTTAAAATTAGTTGAAACCTGAGGTAAATCATTTAGGATCCTAGCCATTTTATTTATTTATTTTTTAAATAAATTGTAAATAAATCTGAAAACAATATTTGAAACAAAAGTATGTTTACTATAACATTCTTATGTGCTATAATGAATTGTGCTGAAATGTTGTCAAGGTAACATTCTAATTCAAAAGAAAGTTGCCGTGGCGTGTTCATGTAAGGTGTAAAGTACCCTTCAGAGTACTTACTTTATATACATACATAAAGACAAGAGAGGTTTATACACAATCTTGTATTCTTGTCACTCCTAATGTCTTGCCAAGATGAAAATGTAAATCAGACCATCCTGTTTATTAAAAGTGCAGCAATTAGACTGTCTGATGTGTTGACTCTGAATGTGAACTTTTTCAGAGTCACAGGAGGGGAGCTGTTTGAAGATATTGTTGCCAGAGAGTACTACAGTGAGGCTGATGCCAGGTTAGTGCTTGTTATCAAATGCAAATCCCTAATAAACACACTTATTAGAATGCAAGAATTAAACAAACAGCTCAATTAGCTTAAACAGACGACACAGTTTACTAATAATGTAAAGCGTATTGTATAATACATGTAGCTCTGTAGACAACATCTGTGGTATGTTGTCAGTTATCACAGAAAATTATTTTGTGATGGTTTTTTCCACCTTTCAAACAATAATGGAGTTTATGGGGCAAGACACTGCGTTTATTATATCTGCTTCTGCATTTTCAGTCTTTTACTTTTGGATGTGTTTGTGACATCACAAACCCTGAAATGTACATAAACCCCACCCTTGGAAAATGCAACAAATGGGGAGAGGCCATGTTGGGGTGCTTTAGAGAAGAGGAAGAGTTCTATCTATCTATCTATTAAAAAAATCTATTCATATATGGATCACAATTCTGTAAATCAGGTATTCTGCTGTATTAAAGCTTAGGATAAAACTGTATATTAAAACCTAGCATAAGCAGTAGCATTTTTGAATAACTAGTATCTAAAAGTATGAGACAACAAACAAACAAAAAAAACATACCATTCTGAAATGTCCTGTAAGGGCCGTGCGTGCACAGGTTCTGCGTGATCCTCTTCACTAATATTCTCTGGGTCTCATTCAGGCTCAAACTGATTAGCAATATTGATGATGCCATTGTTTACAATACGGCACTGGAGCACATGTGAAGGGTGTGTCGTTTCTGGATGACACGCACTACACAATTTAGCGAATCACAATACACTGGGCCAGCTAACCAATCTGAGTCCATTGCGTATTTTTTTTTTTTATACTAAACATTTCAGTTTAGTATAGTGTACATTTTCCAGCTGAACTAAATTATTTCTATTTCTGTTAAAAAATATCAAAACGACAGTGGGGTGGTGCCGCAGTGGGCAGGAATTGTAATCGTTGTACGACCAAACACAGTGTAAACACCTGTTTATGCGCCAAATTGCAGGACCGCGGGATGGTGGGACCCGCGCTACATTTTTTTGACCGCCCACTCCTGCACAGTAAAGTAAAGTAAAGGTAAAACCGCCCCTCCCGTGAGATTTGCGATCTCAATGCAGCCCTCTAGTTCACGGTTTTGACCTGTCTGTTTACTGACCCTGTTCTTACCCTGTTGAATTCTCTGCACATGCTTCCTTGTTGTTACAGCATTGAGTTGCTGTAAAAAAATTAACATTAGATCAGTAACACATTGAGAAATTAATCTGTCTAGCAAAGTAACCCTCTGAGAAAAAAAAAAATAATAATTAGAAACCTACAACTCAAATTACATGCAGAGCAGGAGAATTAATAAGTGAATGATAATAAATTATATTTATGCTTTTAAACTCTCTAGAAAACTTTGCCCCATAAACTTCCATTGTAAGTGCATTATTGTAAAAATAATTTTAGCTTATCTTTACACACTGAGGGTAAAGTTCAGACTATTTTCTGTGGTAAGAGCTTAACTTGAAATGAAAGCCAGAACATTCCACGCATACCATTCACTTATAAAATGTAATGTTCAAATCTTGTAATTCTCAAAACAGAACAACCATTTTTATTATCACTGTCTGTGTGTGCATGATATTGTTATTTTTCTCAGTCAGTTGTGGGGGCAATCATATCTGTAACCCTATCACCGAACCAGTGAATGAGCAAATGTTGTAATATTGCTCATGTATTATAAATAATAGTTTTTTAACATTTAAACCCAACTGTGAGAAGAAATGTAAAAAGTGTTTGTATGTCTTCCAATGTATTTGTACTTCTAATGTCTGTCTGTAGGTGTTTTTTTTCCAATTCCAATTCTTTTCTTTCTATGCTGCTTATTTGCTGAAGGTGTTATCTTAATTCGGGTTGTTTAAGCTTGTCTATTTTGTGTGCTTCTGTGATATTTTTATTGTTATTTTTAAAAGAATAGTCACCCAAAAGTAAAAATTGTCATCCTTTACACGCCGATATGTCGTTCCAACCCCATTTGACTTTTTTCTGTGTAACACAAAATAAGAAATTAAGACTTTTTCTATATTCTTTTCTGTGAAATTACAATGAACAAAGACTGAAGCATTAAAGCTTAAAAAAGGTTGTTCAGATGACTTTATATCCCAGTCCTTCTGAAATAATACAAGCTTATGTGAAAAATGCACCAAAGTTTAGGTAGTTATTTACTCCTCCATTCTTCTTGATCAATCATGTAAGCTCATACAGTGGCATAAATACGTTTTGAATCCTTTGAAAACATCTGGATTTTGTACTATTTGATTTAACTCACATTTATAGACAAACACAATCTAAGGAAATTAATAACACTCAAAAAAGTACTTTTCACATTTTATTAAATACACAGAGTAATCATTTACAGTGCAGGGTGGAGAAAGTAAGTACATCCTTGAATTTGGTAGCTTGTAAATCCTATGTTGGCAGCAACATCCCTCCTCAAAAATCTGTTTTAGTTCATCAATATTTATATTTCTTGGTCGTCTTGATAACATCTCTTTAGGTTGTGTTGCAGCATCTTAATTGACTGAAAATCAGTGCTCAGGAAAACATTCCCTTCTTTTTAGACATTCTTTAGTTAATTTGTGTGGTTTGGACCATTGTCTTGGTGCCTTACCCAACCTCTCTAAAGCTTGAAGTCATGAATAACTGACATCCTGACATTCCCCTGTGAAATGTCTTGATACACTTTGAATTCGTTCCTCCTTCAGTGTTTGCAAAGTGTCCAGGCCTTGAGGCAGTAAGGGAGTGCTAAAACATGATGTTAAAAAAAAATTCAGATGTCCACAGAACATTTTCCCAGAAGCACGATGGAACATCCAAGTGGTCTTGGGAAAACATAACACAAGCCTCATTTTTGGCAGCAGTAGTTTCCATTGTGTTATTCTTACATGAACAATATTCTTGTGCATTGCTTTTTCTCTCTGATAGTGTGCACATGAACAATGATTTCCACAGTTTATGGTGTTTTCTGGAGGTCTTTTGCTGTTACCCTGTGGTTCTTTCTCACCTCTTTCAAAATTGCTTGTTGTGGTCTTAAAGTGATCTTTGCAGGATGCCCGCTCCTAGAGAGGATAACAATAGTCGAAAATTTTCCACATTTGTAGACATTGTATCTTAACACTCTATAGCTAAGCTTTTGTATAGGTTTCCAACCTTGAGTCCTGTGAAAGCTTTTGGGATCAAGGCATGATTCACACTAGGGATGTCAAGCTCACTTCCTGAAGGGCCACAGCCCTGCAGAGTTTCGGTCTAACTCTAATTAAACACACCTGAACCAGCTAATCAAGGTCTTCAAAATTACTTGAAAACTAAAGGTGAGTGTGTTGAAGCAGGATGGAGCTTAACTCTTTAGAACTGTGGCCCTCCAGGAGTTATGTCCGTCTTTCTTGGGAAGAACAGATTTGTCAGTAAACACCCTTTGCATGCCTTTATTTAAAGGGCAGAGTACACAACCCACACTTCCCAATCTCATCTGCATAACTGACCAATTTTTGAAAGTAAACAATGAGGAAATCCAAATATTTGTAAAGGGTTCTTTGGAACTTATTTCTGCCACTGTATATGACTTTCATGATTTTTTTTGTTTTTTTCATATCTTGTCAATGAATAAATTCAAAACAATTCACAAAAACAGTCAGAAACTGAATCAGAGCTGACCTAGACTGTGTTTCTGAAATGCATCAGAAGCTCAGGAAAGATGTTAGAAACCACTGGAACCAGTGGTCTCTACCACATCTGCAGAACCTGATTTTACCAAGTACGTCGTGTTCCTGGATGAACTTCTTTGTTGACCCTGGAACAACATTGTCATTAACCAGTCAGATTTGTAAAAACTGTTTATAGTTTTTGTGAAGTTTAGGCTTACAATCAGTGTTTGGTGGCTGTACATCAATGTCATTCATCTATCATTTCCTCTAATTTTAGGGATTAGTCATGGGTAAGTTTAGTTTTAGGTGTAGGAATGTGGTCAAGATTACAATTTTGGATTAAGATGTTGTTCCAGGGTCAACAAAATATGTTGACCCAGGAACACATCTAACTCAGCAAAATCAGGACGTGCCTACGACATCCACCTTATTTTTCCCATAAGTGCATGTGTAAATTTTATGAGTCTGGCTTCCAGTCCCATTTGTGTCCAGATATTTTTAGCTGTTCAAAACACAGGGTTCCTACGGGGTTTGGAAAAGAATGGAATTTGTTTCAGGTATTTTCCAGGTCTGGAAAAATATGGAAAAAAGAAAGCAGAGTATGGAAAAATCTTTGTGTTTCCAGATTTTTGTCCCTATTTAGATTTTTATAATAGAAAATTAAGAAATTAATAAAAAGTATGTTTATCATACAAGAAGTGAGTTTTCTTGTCAGCTGTTTTTTCCTGATTCTTCAGTGATTGTCAGATACAACTGAATGAATTCAAGGTGCACTTTTTTATTGTGCAAAATGCAGGTTATAAGCACTCTGGGTTTCTTCTCACTCTATTCTTAGAACTGTATTACATAGCCCCCAGGAACTTTGCAAAAACAAAAAATATACAGATTTTTATGTGCACACAAGAAACCATTAAACTTAGCATATAGGACAATGCACATTGAGCCACCTATTGTGCGATCAGCTCATTTTGCTGAGTGGTTTCTTGGCCTCCACAAAGTATACGTTTAGAAGACCTGAGGCCTTGGAATATGTCATTCTGCCCTAACAAAAGCCAAGTTTTGCACAAGTTTGGCAAATTTTATGCCATCAACCTATTTTGTGTCATGGTTTCTCCATCACCACAGAGGACGTGTTCAATTGGACATTAGGCCTTGATATTAGAGGTACTACCATAAGAAAAGCCACATTTTGAACAATCTCTCTTAATTCATGTGCATCCATGGTCTCATTTTATTCATGGTGTAATGGCATTGATGAACAAAGGTAATAGGTTATATAAAACTAGAAATTGTAATGCATAAGCATGCAAAAAATTCCCATGCGCATGTGAATAGTTTCTTGAGGGCAGAAAAATGTTTCTTGTGTGCAAGTAAAGGTCTGTGTTTTTTTTTAGTTTACGGGCTCTGTATGTTGTCACTTTGAGAAAATCAATGAAAATTTCATTTTTGATTCTGAAAAAAAAAAATATATATATACACATATATATATATATATATATATATATATATATATAAATATATATATATATATATATACAGATGACTATACTATATACCAGATGTAAAGCTGAAAATAATGCTGAGCATTGAAAAATAAGATGGATACTTTCTCCTTTGTGTTTCACAGAAAAAAAGAAAAAAGAAAAGAAAGTCAACAGGGATTGCAACGATATGAGATAAATCTGAAAATGAAATGTTTAATTCCTGGGTGAAATAGTAATTTAAAAGCACCTTTGTTTAGAATTATATCAAATATTACAATATTTTCAACAGCCCAAGTACTGACTGGAGTACAGTATTTGCTCCTGCCCAAGCTAAATTTGCTTTTTGTTTGCACTGTTTGTTTGCCAGCTGCATTTATTTTCTCACTGTGCTTGCTGAACTGTTCAATCTCTCTTCTTTGGCTTCCTCGCTGTGTCTCTCTTTCTCACAGTCATTGCATACAGCAGATTCTAGAGAGTGTTAATCATTGTCACCTAAATGGCATTGTACATCGAGACTTGAAGGTTAGTATAACAGGCTTAAACCTCCAACCTGCTGGTAACATTGTTTAAACAAACAATAAACCGTGGGTTCCCAATGTAGAAGCCTCCTCTACTCACCCCAACCTGGTCCCTCAAAACACAGCTACACACCAAGATATGTCTGTGGCAGTGGGCTGAGGGGTAATAAGTAATAACACAATTGACGACCTCAGAGCTAAGGTCGTGCATGTAGCACCTCAGAAATGTGCCTAGTCAGGGCTGTGTGTTTGACTCTATAGGACTGTCCTTTTTTATGTGTGCGTTAATGGTGACTGTGCCCTTTTTGATTGAAATGCAAAACGGGTAACAGAACCAATAAGTCAGTGATTTAGTGGGTCAAGCACACAGTCACCCAAGCAAACACCACTTCTGGATTGAGATTAGGGGAGCAAGACAAAGAAAGGTAATGATGACAATGGATGGGCAATGTATATATATTTAGTAATATATTGTAGCCTACAAATATTTCAAAAAAAAGTTTGTTGCTTTACAGTAGGGCTGGAGAATAAAGCACCTAGTCATATTGATCAGTTTCTGTAACCGACATAATGCTAATAATTCCAAGTTTTGGGTATGATTTTCCAGAATGCATCTACTGATCAAAATTTATAGTTCAAATGTACTGAGAGTGGCTTTGGATAAAAAAAGAATCTGTTAGTTCCATAAATGTTAAAATAATTTGCAATACATTTGCAAATAATGTATTTATACTTTTGTGCATTTATTCTGTGCTATGTTTATAATATAGAGAAGTCTGCTCATGTTTTTAGCAAAATGACATATTTAATAGTTATGGTCAAATATAAACGTTTTACCTATTGTGATATTAATTTCTTTTTTAAAGTTCACACTGTTGCAGATAAAATATAACACAGATAACATTAAATAAATATTTTTCATCAGGTTAGACACTGATTTAATAAGTCAAACCCCTTTCAGGGTGTGTCTACTTAGCTGTTAGTCTCCGTAACATCCGCTGTCATCTTCCAAAGCTCAGTGGGTTGTGGGCAATATCAGCTGTTAAGAGTGTACACAGATCCACACTTCTAAAAAGGACCAGCAATAATAGACTATCTAGGAATTTTGGCATACTACTTTCAACATACTATGCTTTGGTCAACATTAAGACAGGAAAGCATTTATGGTGCAGTCCTTCTGGGAAGTTTGTCTTTACAAGTTGGAAATTTGTAATTACAGTACAACGTCAGATGTGTTTAGGCAGTGGTGTATAAAGTACCTGAAAGCCAAACTTAAGTAAAAGTGCAGATATCTTACCGGAAAATGGCTTTTGTAGAAGTTGAAGTCACTGTTTAAAATATTACTTGAGTAAAAGTCTTAAACTAGGTGATATTTATTGTATTTAAGTACAAAAAGTATTTTTTGAATCTTAAACGTACTTAAAGGAGAAGTCCACTTCCAGAACACAAATTTACTCCTTCGCCAAAATGAAGTTAAACTTCCAAAATGAAGTTTAAATTTGGCTTCAAACACCCCTAACAAAAAAGATAAAACAGTAATATAGGATGATTTTAAAGCTGAGGGAGAACATGAGATGGGAGTTTTTCGGCAAACCTAAACTGTCATAAACCGGAAAAAAACAGTTCAGGCAAAGTAAGACAAGACGAGCGATTGACATTAAAAAGTATATAAATTGTATTGTTTTTATGAAAATAACCAATCGTTTCGCTAGATAAGACCCTTCTTCCTCAGCTTGGATCGTTTACAACCGCATTTGGGATCGTTTGAAGCCGCATTTAAACTACATTTTGGAAGTTCAAAATCGGGGCACCATATCAGTCCATTATATGGAGAAAAATCCTGAAATGTTTCCCTCAAAAACATAATTTCTTTACAGCTGAAGAAAGAAAGACATGAACATCTTGGATGACAAGGGGTGAATACATTACCTGTCTTTTTTTTTCTGGAAGTGGACTTCTCCTTTAATTATTGAAAGTAGAAGTACAAGTTAATGCAAAATGGAAAAGAAGCAAATTAATACATAAAAACTGTTTATACACAGCTTGAGTAGCAAGATTATGTTCAGTTTTAACTCTTTCTTCCATTTTGTATTTTTGGGTGCATTTAAACTGCAGCTACAGATGCATAAATAGGCCTAATGTTTTTTTTGTTTGTTTATTTAAAAATAAAACATTGAATACTGATATTTGAAATAATTTAAGACATGAAAAAGTTTAAATGTGAAATTAAAAGCAGCAAGTGACTGTTAATGAGTGAGTCATTGAGATTCAACCGATTCATTCAAACGGCTGATTCATTCAAGAACAAAGCATTTGACTGTGTTAATGAGTCAATCACTGAATCATTTAATAAGTAAACAATAAGCATTCAATAAGCAAAAACAAGAAATATTATGTCTAAAATGTAAGTCACGTATTACTTTACTGAACTTGTATAACATGATTATTAAATGTCTTATCATGCTGATATCTGCAGACAAACGGTACTCTTTGTGTGATATAGATATGCAGTAAAAGGACTTATTTTTTCCTGTCTGGAGCCCTAGATTAAGTTAACTAAATTAATATAAATATGAAAAGCATACAGAAGTGTTTTTGCCATCTATAATTTAGAATGCCTGGAATTTAGAGTTTTAATAGACTAATAAATGAACGTGCGTGCACTCTGTGTGTGATTTGGTGATATAGCCTACTTGATAAAGTCAGATCGCACATCGTTACAACAGCACTTACCTTATTATCGCAGAAGATATGCTGTATATCGCACACTCCAGACTCGACTTGAGTGGAAAATGAATCATCCGTGGTTGTGCGTGCACTTGTTTGCACATGAGCAAAGGTTTTTTTAGGAGTCTAACTTGCAAGTGCCAGACCACTGATTCGTCAAACCTGCTTTCCTACAGTCAGAGTTCTTCTGACTTCTGACAATTTTGTAGTAAGTAACGAATATGCTTCGAGGAAATGTATCAACGTAAAAGTATACATTTTAATGAGGAAATGTAGAGGAGTAAAAGTAAAAGGAGGCTGAAATATAAAAACTCAAGTAAAGAACAGATACTCCCAAAAAATACTTAAGTACTGTAAAAATGTTTATTTTATATAAAGTTATTACTTTGTTACATTACACCACTGCGTTTAGGTGACTTTGGTCGGAGCAAGATGGCTTGTATCTTTTCTGTGCAAAATTCTGCGGAAAACCTCTAACTCAATAACTTTGGCCTTAAAGAAAATTCTGGGTTTCCCACTTGTAATTACAACTTTGTGGCGATGTTCATATGCATTTAACTCGGAAATATGATATTTTCAAATTGGCTTGTTGGACACACCGTTAAATACACAACAAGAACAAGGGAGTACAGAACACATGGGCGATAAAAGGGAACCAATCATAAAGTGAAACTACAAAGGATTAACAGGAAAAAGGAACAGAGACTGATCAAGAACTTCAACATAAAAGTAAAAAAAAAAAAAATAAAAGCAGGGAATGCATCACCCAGCTTTACTGCAAAGCATTGCTCATAATCATTTCAAATGCAGCACTAACTTACAAGAAGTCCATTTAAGTCTTATTCATCACTTCCAAGGCCATGCCCCCTTACTCTCAATGCTGTGCACAGATAGTGAGTGTGTGCTTGTCACTAACCCACACCCCCTGGTGTTTGCATGCAGTCATTGCATTCAGCAGATCCTTGAGGCTGTTCTCCACTGCCACCAGATGGGAGTGGTCCATCGTGACCTGAAGGTGAGTAGAGACGCTGAGGGTCTAAAACACCAAATCCTACTTCTTTGTTCTCTTATACAGATCCAATATCTTGTGTGGCCTTTGCTAAGATGGTTTATGATACTGTAATTCTAAAAATTTGTATAAAAAGCTTATACAAGTGCTTAGTAACATATGAAGTCTACGTTTGTCTCGGAGTTGGGAATAAAGCAATTACTGATATAAATATAATATTAAAGCCTACTTAGGTTTAGGTGGGAATGGTGTTTTCTGTCCATCTTTAGACCAAATCCACCACAAGCTCTTGTCAGTGCTAATTTGCCAATCAAATGAGCCAGGTGCAACCAGGAGATTGTTTCCCTCCTCTTATAATCTTCACCTGAATTTGCATCAGCCTGAATTCTGCTCAGTGATTGGCTCCTGGCATATAGTTGCCATGGTGAACAGTGACTTGCACCAAAAAAAAAAAAAGAACAGAAAACAAAACAAACACATAGATACAAAACAATAAATAATATATACTGTATATTTAAATACAGTCTTTATATATGATCATTCATTACAGACAAACACCAATTTAGGGTAAACAAATATTCTCAGGTTGAAAATCACAGCTCTTTGGGCAAGAGTCTTCCATCCTTTATAGAGTAGGCCTTCGATTCTCTTTTTACACCCCACCACCTCCTTTACTCCATCTCCCCTACTAGCAAGCCTCAAGTAATACTTTCTTATAAAAGAAAGAGTTCAGCCCAAAATTTAAATGTCATTTACTCACCCACATGTCGTACTTAACCATTTGACTAAAACCTTCCATAAAGTACAACAAAAGCACACTGTGCAAGATTGCTCAAGCTCTAAAATGCTTTAGAAATAGGCAAAATTGGCATATCAAGATTTGCAACAAGACAGATGTTTGAATATGAACAAGCACAAATGAGTTTTAATAGCTGTGGTGAATGGTTTAGAACAACATGAGTGTGTTCGCAGCAATCTTCCATTTTATTTTTAATCCTTAACAGGCATGTTAAGCAACAAATTAGTTTCTCCCCGTTTTGGAAAGTCACTTGAAAGCTTATTAGCAAAAAGCAGGTCTATACCACCTTGTTATAACTTGTCCAACAATTTGAAGAATGCGCTGTTGGAGGTTTGCTCTCAGAAAGTCATGTAGTTGAACTTTCTTAAAGTTATATATGGTTTAAAAGATTGCATAACAGCCATTTACAAAAAGCAATATTGTATAGTTATGAGCACAAATTATTAGTCATGTAGGGCAGTTCTTAGGGTTTGGAATGAGAAAGGTTTTGCTATGCTAATATGTAGGGCAACAAAAGAGCACTTGCAATAATGTACTACCAAATTCTGCTCTTCAAATTATTCTTAGGGGAATCATAGATCTGCTCTCTAATCTACTCTATTTGTCACTATCTCTCTCTTGCATGCGCTTCTCTAACAAAAGGACAACATCCGGCTATTCTTTATTTTATCTTGACACCCCTGTAATTAGATTCCGCAGTTCTCATGTTTCCTCCCTTGCCTTGGGTATTTATTGCTGAAACTTAGTATAATACATGTAGCTTCTGTCTCTGTAAAGAACAGCACTACTTAGCTATGGTGTTTGCTAAGTCAAGACTAGTTTCTAGTTTGCTAGACACTGAGAATTAAAATACGTCCTGGGCACCCACATTGGGGTCCCGTGAATAATTTTGACAAAGGCACACCTCATCTGCAAGGCTTTGTAAATATGAAAACTAAGTGTGGTCTGTCCATGAAATAATGGCTATCTGCAAATATGCTTGTGGAAGTGACATGCAAAATGACAAATATATTGTAGTAAAGGAGGTGATATTAACGTGTGCAATAACCTGTGCTCCTGAAGGCCTACCGTCCTGCACAGTTTAGCTCCAACCCTAATAAAACATAGTTGAACCAGCTAATCAAGGTCTTCGGGATTACTTGAAAACAACAGCCATGCATGTTGAAGCAGGGTTAGAGCTAATGATGACATTGCTCTCCAGGAGTTTGTGTGTTAGCTGAACAAATTTAGCGTTGTAGGATTGGTTTCAAGTTGGCAAAACCAAATCAATCTATTAAATTTTTCTTTGTGCCATGACGCTAATAATCAACTTTCTCTGTAAACTTTGATCTTAAATTCATGAATAACTATGGAGGAAGTGTGCATAAAAAATGTTGTATCTCAGTGGGGTATTTGTAGTATGTTAGCTGTGGAGCTCTCTGCCAATCACTTACAAGGCCACAATACCCTAGCATCATGTGAGGGCAACACATTCTCACTCCCAACTCTCCACATATTGTCGTTTGGTCAAGCATCACTTTTAAACACTCAGGGGTAACCCTTTAGCATAATTTTTTGACGTACAGTACAAGAAAATGGTGACAAACTGGTGTCATATGTCAAATGTGAGCATGGGATTAGCGCCATCATGAAATAACATATTGGAGTATTAACAAATACCTCTAACTAAATATTTAAGCAATACATACCTGTGATATTGCCTGTTAATTAGTGTTTTATGTTGTTGAGAAGTGGGTAGGTTTAGTCTAGGAGTGGGGTTAGTTGCTCCAACATCTATGAAAGTATATATACAGTCATGACCAAAAATATTGGCACCCTTACAATTCTGTCAGAAAATGTAACCCTTCTCTCAGAAAATTGTTGCAGTTGCAAATGTTTTGGTACTCACATGTTTATTTTACTATTCTTTTTTTCATTGCATTCATTTTGCATTGGAACAACACAAAAAAACAGAGAAGAAAAGTCAAATCTGATACAATTCCACACGCAACCCAAAAAATGCACTGGACAAAATTATTGGCACCCTTAACTTAATATTTGGTAGCACCAAATATAACTGGAAAAAATAACTAAAATTAGTCACTTCTTGTAACCATGAATGAGTTTCTTACACCTCTCTACTGGAATTTTGGACCACTCTTCTTTTGCAAACTGCTCCAGGTCATTCAGATTTCAAGGAATGCTTTCTTCCAACTGCTGTGTTTTTTTTTAGTTATATTAAGTTATATTTTGGGGCTTTTGTGCCTTTAATGGACAGGACAGTAGAGAGATGACAGGAAAGGACTGGGCAGAGAGTGGGGAGTGGGATCGGCAAAGGACCTCAAGACGGGAATTGAACTCGGGTCGCACGCAAACAAAGTTGCGTTATATGTTGGCGCACTAACCACAAGGCTATCGGTGCCAACCCAACTGCTGTTTTGAGATCTCTCCACAGGTGTTCGATGGGATTCAGATCTGGACTCATTGCTGGCCATTTCAGAACTCTCAAGCGCTTTGTTTGTAACCATTTTTGAAGTGTGTTTCGGGTCATTGACCTGCTGGAAGACACATGACCTCTGGTAGAGACGCAGCTTTCTGACACTGGCCACTATGCTGTGGCCCAAAATTCTTTGGTAATCAGCAGATTTCATGATACCATTCACACAGTCAAGGCATCCAGTGCCAGAAGCAGCAAAGCAACCCCAAGACATCTTTGAACCTCCACCATGTTTGACTGTAGGGACTGTGTTCTTTTCTGTGAAGGCCTCATTTCTTTTTTTGTAAACAGTGCCATGATGTCCTTTACCAGAGAGCTATACTTTTGTCTCACCTGTCCACAGTCCGTTCTCCCAGAAGGATTGTAGTTTTGTCACATAAGTTTTGGCAAACTCCAGTCTTGCTTTTAAATGCCTTTGTGTCAGCAGTGGTGTCCTCCTGGGTCTCCTACCAAAGCGTCCTTTTTCGAGGGAAAGTGTGAGCTGACACTGTTAAAAATTAATCAGGGTTCTATATCCACCTGTAACGCGTCCACAGACGGAGTCGGAGGCGTGGGATCCATGTGCGACAAACTTTATTTAAGAGCGTAGTCAAACAGGCAGAGGTCAACACACCAGCAAACGGGAACAAGCAGACAATCCAAAACGTAAACGATAATCCAGGCGAGACGTCGGTAGGCAGGCAGCGATACAATCAATAAGAGAGTGAACAGTCCGGATGGCAACAAGAGGTAAGTAAACAAGGAAAAACGCTCAGGATTGTTAGTAAAACTAGACAAAACTTCGCGAGGAAGCTGCCGACGCGGCGGCCTAAAATGGCCGACCGAGGGAAGTGACCCGAGCGACCCGGAACCGGAAGGCGGGGTCCCAGGTACGGGGTGATGGGTAATGTGAGTTAAAAGTCCAGGGAAGGTTCCCGCTGGCGGCGGTCGGAGGGAGCCACAGAGACCGCGTTTGTGACACCACCATTCAAACAAGCCTTTGTTGTCATTTTTAATTAATTTTGCTCTTCCATCCACGTCACAGGTTAACACAGGAGCATTAAGATCTCTGGAGATGGACTTGTAGCCTTGAGATTGTCCATGGGTTTCCACAATTTCTTCTCTCAAATCCACAGACAACTCTTTACACTTCTTTCTTTTCTCCATGCTCACATTTTCTCCATGCTTTGTGCTGTGACACACTTTTCTCCATTTTAACTGATTGGAAGTGTGATTACTATATTGCCCACACCTGTTACTTGCCACAGGTGTGTCTAAATAAAAATTACAGGAGCATCACATGCTTGAAAAATGCTTATTTCTTATAATTTTGACAAGGTGCCAATAATTTTGTCTAGTCCATTTTTGAGTTCTGTGTGAAATTTGATCAAGTTTGACTTTTCTTCTCTGTTTTTTTACCAAAGTTTTACCAAACTTTTGAAATTGGAACAATTTTCTTTTGGGGAGAAGTGTTGCATTTTCTGACAGAATTGCAAGGGTGCCGATATTTTTGGCCATGACTGTATATAAAATGTGTACTTTTACATATGCAAAGAATTACATGTGTCTTGATCTGACGATTAAGGCAAACAACTGAAGTACCCTGTATGTTGAAAAATTATGCCGAAGTGGTACCCCGAGCGTTAAAAAGTGACGCCAAGGGATTCTGATCAAGCATCAATATGTGACTTGAGAGTAAGAAAGCCCTGCATAATTCACAATTTTTAGTAAAAAAAAACAAAAAACAGTTATATAATTGTAAAGTTCGGGTTGTTTGTATGGTATGGAAAAGCAATGACTGCATGACGGTTTGAATTGCATTAGCATGTTAGTACCATGATCTTCCCAAGGCATAAAGTGAATGTTGAAACAACTAACTGCACCTGACAAACTAGCCTTATGTCCTTTGCTAATGTCCTTATTGTACAATAATCACAAGAAAATTAGTTTTGAGTATAGTTTTGACTTTTCCTTCCAGACTCCCCTGACATAAGAGTCTTAATCAGTGTACTGTTTATTGGATATTCAATTCTAAAAATTAATAAATTATTTAATTAATAAAAAAAAAAATAAATAAATAAAAATACAATTACTAAAAATAATAGATTTATGTAAGTAATTACGTATTATAATATGCTTCATGAATGTATTATAAGGCTCATGTGAAAGGGGTTGTCTAAAGTTTTTTTTTTTTTAATTCATGGTTTGAAGTACTGTTTATGGTTTATAATTAATTCATTGATTAACTCTTTCTTTCTATCTATCTTTCTTTCTTTCTTTCTTTCTTTCTAACATTTATAACAAAACTGACAAACATAAATTGTCATGTGCAGTGTTGAATATATCATTATTTCCTCCAGTCTTAATGGGGTATGCAGAGATTGCTAGTGACCTATTAAATTTATTGACTAATAATTATTTTTGCTAAGAAATTTAAATATCATTCACATGGATATTATAAGATTTATGAGAAACACACATGCACACACACACACACACAAAATGTTACAACAGTGTTGTTTGTGTGATTACTCTTATTTTTGAGAAGAGTTTTAAATTAACTGTTCAGAAACATCGTTCAAGTCTGGTCACAGAACTCTTCATGAGGTGCTGCATAACCCTAGAGGCTGTAATGACGTTTTCCGAAGACTTGGTTCAAAATATGTTGTTTCAGAGCTTGCCTTTTTTGGCTTTTTTTTTTTTTTTTGATTGGTGGGGATTCTGGGGGGATTTAAAATTTCATAATTTTAAATCCGTTTTGTAAATCTAGAAAGAAAATTATTAACTTTCTTTTTATGGTGCATAATATTCTTAAACATTTTCTTTAAAACTGTACATTTTGACCCAAATCTTCTGTGAGACATTGGTTGATTGAAGATGAGTGATGTCATTTGATAATTATAACACAGATAATTGGTATAAATTATATGTTGAAGCTATTGTTTTGTCTGTTACCCAAAGCCAGAGAATCTTCTCTTGGCCAGCAAACTGAAGGGCGCAGCAGTGAAACTGGCTGATTTTGGGCTGGCTATCGAGGTGCAGGGAGACCAACAAGCATGGTTTGGTTAGTATTCACCAAATGACTTAACAACACTGGTTTAAATATGTAATATACTAATACTGTGCTAACTAGCTGAGATATGTAATGACATAATCAAAGAATGCTAACATGCTTATATTTTCCAATTAATATTCATATGGTTAAACCTTAAACTATTCTGAAAAAAAACAGAGGTGAACCTAGTCCACTTCTATTTAATATTCCTGCATGTATACATGTAATCAACATATTAAAAAAAGACATGCACATTTTTTGCCGCTTTTCTCTTGCAAGTGTTTGTGATGAATAAAATCTAATTACATAATGTAAAAATGTTACTAATAGTTATTTTTTGTGTTACTTTAGATTTTGAAGCACATAACTTTTCATTAGTATTTTGTGATGTTAGGGAATGTTAGGGGAAAAATGTTTTTTTAATTATTATTTTTATTATTAAATTATATATGATAAATGGAATGTATCATTCAGACACTTAAGACATGTTAGTCATTAGTATATTATTAATAATATTTATCTAAATAGCTTTTGCTTCTTCTCTAAAATGGCTTTAATCACAGAAAAGGATTATTATTATTATTATTATTATTATTATTATTTTATTACTACATTTTAGGTAGGTGTTGTGTGATTAGTCTTACTTTTGGACAAACCCTGATGGTGTTACCGTTTAATTACAATGATCTCAAGGGCTTTACACTCAGCTCCAGTTTTCCTCTTTGGCTGCTCTCTCATTATGGGCTTTTTGCTTCTAGGGCTTGATGGGACGTCAGGGACTGAAGTTATTTTAGAATTAGGCTGCAATCCAAAGACAAAAATGCCTTAAGTAAATTCTTAAGAGAAAATTCAGGGGGAGCTCATTTTGTAGACTGTTAGAAAAAAAAAAAACTCAGTTAGGTTTAAATGAGGCCTGTGCTATTTTTTTTTTGCAGGGTTCGCTGGAACTCCAGGTTATCTGTCTCCTGAGGTGTTGAGGAAGGAGCCTTATGGAAAACCAGTGGACATGTGGGCATGTGGTAGGTAGCTAATCACAGACATTTTGTGGAACTTTTCTGCTGGCAATCAAATTGCATTTCTGTACATAATGTTTATAACATAACAGATCCTTTGCTTTGTAGTCCTAGTTGCACTCAGATTTATTTTCACTAAATAATTATATCTGAATTGGTAAAAAGAAAATGAATTAATATACTTTAATGTACATTATTTAAGTGAATTACTGTTTACCGTGCTTAAATATGTAATTATAAATTGAGAAATACAGTTTGATTGCAATAGTTGACGTATTTTATTCAGTTAGTTTAATTTTGTTGGCACTATGGAGATCATAATGGGCCAGCTGTCTAAATAAAAGCTTTTTCATCTGATTTACAAATTTAAAGCTTGCCATGAGTCTCTTGCAGTGAATATTTGATAAAGCGTGAAATGAAATCCAGAATAATATGAGAGTGGATGAAATCATGAGTAACCAGTTAGCAAATTACTTTTTCTATACTTGCTGGAATTGCAAGCCCATTGTAACTGTAATCCGATGAGGAAACAATTGCATTTAAAAGGAACGCAGCTTTCAACCTGTATCTTAAATTTGTTAAGGAAAAATCATAAAATGAGTTCTATGTGGATAGGCCATTAAAATCACTCTAGTAAAATTTCAGTCGCAAAAATAAATGTACAGAGTATATCTTTCAGCATGTCTGTCTACACCTCAACTGTCTTCCAGCCAATCAGATTAGAATTTGCTTATTAGAAAAGTATTTTCTATAGGTTTGTATGTAATATCCATCGAGTGGTTGGTGAGAGGTCTGTAGGTTGTCCATGGTCTCAGTCTGAGGCTGGGATGGTCTATTAAATAATATAATAAAATATGGGTATATTATATATGAATATAATATACTTTATATACCTTATACCTACATGCATTTTTCTAATTTTTTTGTTTCTTGAATAGGTGTAATTCTGTATATCCTTCTTGTGGGTTACCCTCCTTTCTGGGATGAAGACCAACATCGACTTTACCAACAGATCAAAGCCGGTGCATATGATGTAAGATTTCTTACACAGATATGCAGTATATATGTAACATAACCATATATTCAATGTAACCATGACCATGAAAATGTAACCATGAAAATGCTTCATTTATACCTTCTTATAATAATAAATATTGTCCCAATTTATCTACTCATGTACATTTGATACTTTCTGACAGTTAATGAAGAGAAAGCAACACAGATGTAGTAACTCACTGCAAATCATAATTTTGTATAATTTATTTTGTGTTAGGCAAATCATACTTTTCCATTCGATAGTGAAGGAGAGAATAACAGAGAATGTGCAGTCTGTTGGATTCTGTCCAGCTTGGCTCTAATGCCAAGCTGTTTAGTATATCAGGATGAGACTAAAGTATTTCCCCAACCGCCCTTTCATATATTGCTTAATCTGACTTCTATGGACATCATCTTCTGGAAAGGCTCTTTTTGTTATTGATAGGACATGCTGAATTTTTTAATGCAATATGGTAATCATCTCAAAAAGTACATTAGAATACTGCAGCATCACTTTGGACAAATTTAGACCAATTGAATGTTCCATGTCAGTGGTTTTCAATCCTGTTTCTGCACATTTTGTCCCTTTATCTCACAAACTCACACTTAATTCAGTTTATGCAGCCCTCTCCTAGCAAGCTAATGATCTGAATCATGTGTAAAACATAATGTGGCTTTCCAGATTCAGGAATGAAAACTACTGTGCTATCAAAGCACAGTCTAAGGTCTGTTGAATCTCTGTGTGTGTTTGGGTGTGTGTGCTTTCTTTCCCTAGTTTCCCTCTCCTGAGTGGGACACAGTGACACCAGAGGCCAAAGATCTGATCAACAAAATGCTGACTATAAACCCTGCCAAACGCATTACAGCAGCTGAGGCCCTCAAACACCCTTGGATCTGTGTATGTCTACTCACTTTCTCTCTCTTGATGTGCAAGTACTTATGCCATGATTGCTAGAAAATCTACAAACCATTTTCTTTTTAAAAATAAAAAAAAAAGATTTATTTATTTTTCTTTCATAGGTTGTAATAAATGTGCAAATTTTTGTGTACACAAATATTATTTGTATAGAAGAAAGTTTGTTCTGGAAAGAATGATAATGGTTTAATATTCATGGCATACCTCTATCTAATAAAAAGTTAAGCTGAATTGCAAGTGGTACAACTGTTTAATAGATGTGCCCCAAATGTTTTTTGCCCACGGTGACCCCTGTCCTTTTATTCAGTTGATTCTAAATAATGTGCAGGACCTGTATCCTCTCTCTCTCCCGCTCTCTCTTTTTTTTTTGCCTACAAAGATAGTTTTTTCAAGAATAAGTCTGAAAGAGTTGTTCATTTATTGTTTACCTGTCTGTTTCATAGCAACGTTCCACAGTGGCATCCATGATGCACAGACAGGAGACAGTGGAATGCCTGAAGAAATTCAATGCCAGGAGGAAGCTTAAAGTAAGAACAGAGTCATGTACATGCACACACGGGCAGCATTCTCATTCACAACATAGTACATGCTGACTAATAAAAAAATAAAGAAAGAAAAATAAAAACACTTTTTAGCACTTAATGGGATTGTTAACCATTATAAACTGATTTGATTGTGAAAAGTAGTCTCTATAAGAGATGGATTAAGAGTAAGGGTTGAATTTTTATGAAAGATTATGAAGATAATTGTTATTATATATAGAAAAAAGTGCATTATATACACAAACAGCGTGACTATTAAGAAAAAAAAAAATAATGTACATTTTTGTTTTATATTGACTTTAGTCTATGTGGGTTTTTAGCCTGAATGATACATTTTAAAAAGCTTAACTAGATTAATCATTATCCACCAGCATTGTCTAATATTTTACACAGCTACCAAGACTAAGTTGATCTTTGCCTTTCTGTTCTTTCTGGACTGTTTTAGGGGGCTATCCTTACTACAATGCTTGCGACACGGAACTTCTCAAGTAAGAAACTCTCTTCAGTTTTGCTTTTTAATAGTTGTTTGACTCAGTTTAAAGTTGGCGTTATGCTCTTTTATGTTTGAGAAGATGTAAACCATTTTTAACATTTTCATTAGAGGGCTATAAAATTAAATTAGTTAATTTAAGGTTAGAGTGGCCTTCTGCAGTTACTAAACCATTAAAGGCTGGGATTTAATTAAATAAAATTTTAGTGTGCACACGCTGTGTATTTCCTAGTAAATGGGCTATTTTAGTTCTTCATGTTTGCCTTTTGTGCTTTTAGCTTGTGATATCCAAAACACCAGCAAAATTGCATATTTATCATATCACAGTTCAAATAGCAATCACAATGTGTATCAAAACAATCACCATTTATTATTATTATTATTATTATTATTATTAAATTGTGCAGCCCTATAAAAAAGTGTTTCAAAAGTAGCATTTCCCTGTATGGTGAATATTTTTGTTTGTCTTATTACAAAATCAGGGTCTTACACACAAAATATTTAATTTGCTTCTTAATCATATTTCATTACATTATGCAAATCTTTGATTACGAATCATTCGGGGGGTTTGATTTTGAGGCTAATGGACCATGAGTGTCTGAAGCACAATGATTGGAACTGTCATATTTTGTACTATTTTAGACAGTAGTTTCCTCTTTTTATCCATCTTTATGTTCACAATTATTCTTTTCAATTAACTCAACAGGCAAGAATCCATACAAGAAACCTGATGGTGTTAAGGTAGGTTATATAAACCCCTAAGCTAAGCATTAAACTTTGACACATACTTCATGTGTAACGGACATGAACTATTTTTTTTGCCTACCGAATAAAAAATGGGTGACACCAAAAAAATCAAGAATATTAATTAGGTGACATAGCTTTCACCCAGTTGTATTTACTAACTGATTTGTGGCAGGTAAATGGGAATGAACCATAGTACCACTGTGTATGCATTGATGCTGCACTCCTAGACTTTCACTAAATATATCACAAGAGCTGTTTTGTTTTGTACTAGTAATTACCTAGCAACCACATAAAACACCCTAGCAATGTGCTAAAATCCTTCAGAATACCATAGAAACACATTGTAAAGCACCCTGACTACCACCCAGAATGCTGTAGCTTTGTGAGTGCAAAGGCAAGAACTCTATAGTTCCTAACCTTATACACTATTTTTTTCTTTAAATTTTTACACCTTATTTATCTATCTTTACCTCCCCTCTTTTTCTCTACTTATTTTATACGTGCATACACACCCACACAAACACATACATAATCATTTACACTGAAGTTTGCTCCTGGTTCCTGGTCAGCAACTGCACATGCATGTTCGCTTAGAGAGTTTAATAAGTGAGCATGTGCAAGTGCACACATTAGTGCTCTTTTGGGTCATGGCTTCAGAAAGCACTTCTGGAGGGTCAGTGAGATTCATTGGGGACATATAGACAGATATTTTTATTTTATTTATTTATTTATTTATTTTTTTTGGACTGGGTTTATATACAGTATTTGTATGTTGGCCTATGTATGTAATGTATATAACTGTCCTACAATTCTGTAGCACCTCTTTTTATAAACAATGCTCATTATCTGCATACTTATTTGCTTTCAGTATTCACATTATTAATCTTTTTGTATTCTCCCTTTTTTTTATATAAAATAAATAAGACTTCTGTTCTTGAGGTCCAGCATTTAGGGTCACTGTAAGCCTTATTTTTATATCTCACACTCCAACTCACTGTTCTCTCTTCAAGTGATAGAAACTCATATCAGATAACACATGGGTTGTGCCTTTCAAACCTTGTGAAAGCAGTGTTAATCTGTGCTGAATGAGTTTTGGAACAGTGTTTTAAGTTACAGGCTGTACCCAAAATTGTACGAGGCATATTTGCATACAAGAACGTATGCAAATATGCCTTATTTTTTATAGGAATTTAATTAAATTGTTTTTTAATATCATTATTTTATTGTTTCTGTGGTTGTTTCATTTATTAATAACCTAACTGATTTGAATTTTGAGTTGGGGGTCGTTAAAAATTTTAGGGGTCACCTATAAAACGGTTGGGAACCACTGATCTAGTAGTCTAGAAAGAACCCTTCCTATAAGAATACCTTACCAACAAGAATGCTTAGAATAGAAATTACTTTTAACCAATCAAACTGAAGAAAACATGCAACCTTGCAAGTTATGTATGGACTTAGTACTTTACTATAGAGCAGTTGTTTTCAATTCCAGTCTTAACAGTTGATGTCTTGGGTGTCTGAGGCAGATACACCGGGTAACTCAAGTCAGGCACTCTGATTTGGGATCTGGCAAATCTCAGGTATCTGTTGACTTAAATCAGGTTTGTTGAGTCCAGACAGATGTAGTGTCAATCCAGAAGCAGCAGTAGTCTGTCCTCTGTGTGGTCTTTTATAAAAGGTTGAAGAGATGCAGGTATTGCTCCATCGAATGCCCCTTGCCAGTTCTTTGGCACAGATTGTGATTTGAAGACATTGTACAGCAACATTAAAGCTGGGCCTGAGCTGAATCTAAGCTGAGCTGAGTATCATCTGCATAACAGTGGAAACTATTGCCATGGTTCACAATAATGTCCACCTAAGGATGCATAGAAGAGTAAAGGACCCAATACTGAGCTCTGTGGCACTCTGTATTTTACATGTGTTCTATGTGACACCTTGTCATTAACAAGAAGAAACTGATAGCAATTGGATAGGTAGGAGCTGAATTATGTTAATACCTGCCCACAAATTCCATCTTAATTCTTGACCCTATCCAAGAGAATAGCAGTGGTTCCCAGCCATGTTCCTAGAGTTCCCCAAAACTGCACATCTTGCATGTCTCCTTAATCAAAGACACCTGATTCAGGTCATCAGTTCCTCGGAAGATGTTCTAATACTTGAAAGTTGTATTTCAGACAAGCGAGACATAAGCATTAGCTAAACTTTTAAGTTTGCATTACTCCACTAATCACGCAGCCTCTGACTTCACGATCTTTAGTTTTGTGGTGCAAGGGTATGCTGAAGTGTCCACTGTTGAAGAGATGCTAGAAGAGATCTCTCATTACCTTCAACTCCTTCTTGGAAGTTGCGGCCAACACTGGTATCTACATTCTGCAGTATGACTTAGGCCTTTATTGTCAAGTCCGTAGGGGCCAGCTTTTTGTTGTGTTTGCACCGCAGGAACTAGGAATGTTTCTGGTTCTAGAAGCTCCGTTTGGGGGAACTAAATTAGCTCCTACTTCAGAGTTGGGTGTAAAACAGTTCTGTAGGAACTCTTAGTGATGTAAGTGTACGCTGATTGGCCAAACACATAAGAAACAATGGCTACCCGGCATTTTTAAAATGCACTGTAAACATATATCACTGTACCACCCTGCTGGCTGGATCCTAAAACTGAGTTCCAAGAACTATGTGGTGCGAATGCCTTTTATGGCGATACTGCAGATGTACAAGGCTGATCTCCTCAAGACTGACAAGTTCCTTGAGGAGAGACAAGTCCCCCATTCAGGCTTATAGACATGAGGTCAAAAACTACGGCTTCCTAACCTCTGCTGCCGGAGGTGCGTTCTTGATTGGATGGCCTGAAAGTTGAAGGAGGATTGTGTCAAACTGCAGAAGTGTATTTGCCTTTCCCCTCATTGTCCTCCTGGTTGGTGGGTTGGTTTGCCTTGTGTTTCCTTTGCACCTGTTTTCCCTTCTCTAGTTAGCTTCCCTGGTTATCCTAGAGTTAACTGATTAGTTTATTCCTATTTTAGATTAGAATTCCTTGTCCTGCACTTTATTAGCACAGCCACGCTGTGACAATGTCATTGCATGGTGTAGTATAAATATTTTTTTTTAATAAAATAGCTAAAATTCTAAATTGTAAGAGAGTGTGTCCACATACTTTTGCATATATAGTGCAAACGTATACAAAGTGGGATACAGTCTCCTTGCCCCAATCAAGCATAGGAGAGCTGATTATATGTGCTTTGATAAAATCTTTTCTTTTTATGAGAGGATTATAAGATTCTTGTTGCTCCATTTTTTGGTCCATTTTAGTCAATTATGCAGCAGAATTAGTACAGTGAGTAATGCATCATTATCTGGTAGCATGGTGATAATAAGGTTTTATTTTTATGTTTTACCACACCTAACGGCAGAAAAGGAAACCTAACTCTGCAGAAGTTGCAATGGTGAGATGTGCTAGTTATAATAATTTCGTTATTCGTATAATTCTCTAGTTACTAGTATTGTAGTTCTCTTCTGTATAGTTCAGTTTTAGATGTAGACTGAAAACCTTTTCAGTTGTATACTTACTGTACATGAGTTTGTCCTTTTGTAAAATTCTGGATTATTTACTTGTGTAGAACATCCAAGTTTTTAATTTCATAAGGACCCAAGGCATGATGCCAGCAAAATTTTATTAAATGTCTGCTTCATATCCTTTATGGTTTTCTACATTGATCCCAACAGCAAAATAGGGGTAAGTTTAATTGGCTTAACAAGAATAAAACGAGCATTAACATGATTGTTACTGGAATATTATATTAGAGGTTACATTCAATTCAGTTAGAGTCTCTATAGGGAACACTGTATGTTTTAACAGGAGCATTTCTTCTTCTTCTTCTTCTTCTTAAAAACATGTATAGTTCAAAAAAAAAAAGAAGACTGCCTCAAGTGAAGATTTTGAAAGGTTTGGTAGGATAATTTGATGCCAGTGAAAGGTTTTTGCTGCTTCAAGCTGTTTAATGATCTAGTTGTTTCCCTGTAAATTACATGAACTGCTCTACAAAATTATTCTCTTGCAAACTTTAGAAATCACACTTTTATGCCTCTGAGACTTTTATGGCTTTTAAACAACTTGTCATTTCCACAGCATAATTCAGACAGAATTGTAAATGACATTTTGCATAAGTGACAGTTTCCAATGAAAAATCTGATTATTTGGCGGTCCAATTTTGCTGTAGTTGAGGAATAGTTAATTGGTGTCAAGAGACGTCATGATCACATATCCTAATTAACTATTCCTTAAACATCCATGTAATACAAGCTGTGTAATTTCATTGTCATTTTTAGATTTTAGATGAATGGATTTCCCTTGCTTGTCTAAAGCTTTGCTTGTCTGCCTCTGTCCCCTCCTACCTATAGATCAACAACAAAACCAACGTAATCACCAGCCCTAAAGAACCTGCCCCCTCTCCTGCTCTGGTATTTTGTCTGTATGACTGTTTGTCAGTTGCTTTTTCTTACCACTGGCTTTACATTTCCCATTTTTTTCTTTCTTAGCATGTTCTTTCTCTTTTAAATCCATTCAGCACCTTCTTCATGTTTGAAATCTTGAATTAAAATAATGCAGTCAGTCAAATAATTAACAAAATTGTGTATTGTTCTGCATTAATATTATTATATTAATCTCAATGCAGAGAGAGAAAGTCCAAAGTATTTTTTAAAAATTGTACCGTGGACTGGAGTGCTAAATGAGGTATTATGTATTATTTTCTTGTATAAATAAGCACTTATGTTCATATTTATAAATGCTTAAATATAAAACAGTCATATTTAATAATTGAATGATTTTATATATACTTTATAATGGTTTAATTTTAAAAAATCCTAAAATGCTTAATCAGATATGTCCATTAGTCTATGCATATGCAAGTTTCATGTAATCATGAATCAGTAATCATTAACACAGTGTGTACAAAGAACACCAGTGGTGTAAATAATAAATTAAACTGCTCCATTGTACAACTGTTTTTACAGGGTATGATATGTGTACAGTCTATAGTTTGAAATGTTTGAAAGCAGTGATTTTTTTCCTGATAGCAAATTTCTATCTGTTTGCAGATTTGTCATGCTGATAGTTTGGTATATCGTTAAGTAAGGGTTTTGTGCTTGTTACTAATTACCCTGCAGTAAGAATTTAACCTTTAAAATTAAAATGAACCCTATAGAGTAATGAATTTATGGGAGGTTCACTTTGTGTCATGCTCAAGGCCTCTCTATGTATTCACTGGCCGGTGCTTGTGTGTTTTCTAACTGACTGTTTTTTTCTTTGTGCATACATGAACTAACCATGTTTTTAAAGGGTGCATCATTGAACGTGTGTTATAAGTGGACATTGTCAATGGTTTATTTTGTATGGATAAATGCTGGACACATGGATGAGGTTTTTTTTTTTTAGATATTTCCTGCTCTACAAGTTATAACATGTTAAGATTATTATTACTAGTGTAATTTATTACTCTGAAATAGCACAAGTGAAAGTTTGGGAAATTTGTAGTGACTGAAAAAGTTAAATAGGTTAAGACCAGCTTCTTTAATGTAGTAGCCATCCTTTGTTGTCTTTCATTCAAAACCTGCTGTTGTTCTTTCTTTGTACATGTTTCCCTTCGGACACCAACCATTGTTTCAATATGATTATGAGATGCATGTATGTTATGAGAACATTTGGTTTAATCATTAAAACACAACAGAATAGTGTCCTTACAATTTGGTTATTTTTAATAATTAATTAATGCTCTTATGAATGAAATGTTACAATAATGTAATGTACAGCTGTCACAATAGGAATTGCAATAACAAAACATTACCAGCACATGAAGCAAACCCCACAGAATTATGTTTTTGAAAGGTTGACTTGTGTTCTTCCTGATACTTTCTTGTTTTGCTGCATGCTTTGGCTGGGTATGCTGTACTGTTGCTCTAGTGAAACGTATTGTAGTATTTACCCATATTCCCATCTCACAATTACATGACCAGTTGTCTAAACCATTATGCTCTTGTTATTTTCTAAAGTTCACCAAGCTACTTTTCTAAAGTTCACCACCTACTTTTAAGATTATTTGAATGAATCCTGACTTGACTATCATTCCATATCAATATCATTATCACTTGACTAGTTACTACTGCTAAAGTTCTGTAGTAAAAACTTTCCATAATTATGGTGCATTGGTACATTAGAAGCATTATCTTGTGCGTAAATTGCAGGACAAATTCTGAGGATAAACTGCTATCTACCATAATAAATTTACCTAGCCTGTAAGGCTCTTTGAGCCCCTGATTTTGACTATCAGCTTTTTCGGAAGGTTAAGCACTGAAAATTTGTGTAAAAAGTTTTAGGCCCTATTTTGTACCAAAATTAAGGGAAGTGGGAGTAAGCTAAGCACATTCAGGACAGTAGCATCTAGGCTGCCACCAACTTAACATGTTAATGCTTGGTGTCCTTTAACTCGTTGACTCACTTCTCCTTCTGACACTCTTTATCTCTTATTATTCTGTTTTATCTTCCTTTCTCTCCCTATGCACCTTTATATCAGGAGCCTCAAACTACTGTTATCCACAATCCCACTGATGGAAACAAGGTATTGAGTGTTCACTGAGGTTTGAGTGTTTTTGAAATGTAAAAATAAAAGGGCTATTGTGAGTATTTTGAGCTTAATGTCTAGGGAATCTGATGCATGTTGTCTGTTATCACTAGGATAATAGTTCAGTTTGTAGATATATAGCCTAGCAAGCAAGAGAGATGGAATGCACAGGAGAGTAAATGAAAGACTGTTTTTCCTGTCAACCATCACTCAATGTCTATGGTGCAGTTTGGAGAAGAACACTATTAGTTAAGTCAGATTCTATAATTGTGACTTAGATGAAGATCATACCATATTTTATGAGTATTTAATTCCGAAATCAAAATATTTTCACAAATTTGTTCTTGCCACTCTAATCGTTTCTGGAGCGATGCAGTGTGGCTTGTTTAGACTACTAGAAATAATGCCTGGTTGCAAGCACAGTTTTTGTTCTAAAATATAACGTTGCGGTTTTTTTTAATATACAGATGCACTTTTGCATTTGTGGCATGCTGTTGATTATCAGTGCATGAAACCAGATATTTTTAGAGTTCACTAATTTATTCTTGCTACTGTGTGTTTGATAGGGCATCATATACAGTACTTGTCAGTGACAAGTTGTCACCTTCATACTTGTGTTTATCACTGCATATTTCAACAGGAGTTTTCTTTAAATGTTTCTTCATTTGAGTGTCTCAGTAGTTTGGTTCACGTTTCACAATGGAAATAAAGGTTGTTCTTGTTAACAAATAAAACACCACATGATGTTGAGATGATATAATCGTCTGGGTCATTCATCACATTAACATGCATAATTTCTATCCTATCCAAAACAATGTTAATAAAATGGATCAGATCACTTATACTGCAAAGTAGAATAAGGATTTGAATGTTCCGGAATGTGTTTATCTAACCCAAAGCACATCCTAATCAATACAGGGAGGTCAATTAACCACTTCATACCATTTTTTTTTCAGCATGATGAATAGGACAGGTGGCTTTGCATGGTTAAATGACATAGTGCTGTTAAAACTTAGGGTGTACTCACTTTTGTTCCCAGCTATTTTGACAATAATGGCTGTATGTTGAGTTATTTTCAGGGGACAGTAAATATACACTGCTATACAAGCTTCACATTGACTACTCTAAAATGTATCCAAGTTTCATTTCTACAGTATTGTTCCTTAAGAAGATATACTAAAAACGTTGCTTAAATGTGAGGGGTGTACTCACTTTTGTGAGATAATGTATATCTCATATACTATAGAAATTTAATTGATTTAATTATTTGTTTGCTTGTTTGTTTATGTGTATATTTTTGTTGCCTTTCAGGAATCATCAGAGAGTGCCAACACCACTATTGAAGATGAAGACATTAAAGGTACAGTTGAACCTAACACAGACTTGAGTTGTACAGTATAAGTTGGTAGTGTGTGGCCCAGCCCATTGTTACTTGACATTTATATGTGTAATGAAATTTACACCACTTTAGTGAACAGAAAAGGGATCATTCTCAGAAGGGAAATATTTGTGCTTCAAATTTCCAGGATTTTAAAGAAATATTTAATTTGAAAACACTACTGCTGAACTTTTCTGCCTCTGGCATAAAGTAGTGGGATGCCCACTCCTCCCATCATACACCCCACCAGTTTTTCGATTAGTGGTCAATAATTCTGGGTTTTCAGTAGCTGATTCTTAAACTGTTACTATTACATGATAAATATCTTTAATAAAGCATTTTACTGTACTAATTTACTGTGTCATGCTATAGTAGTGGGAAGATACAAAATGAACATCGCTGATCACCTGTTTCCTGCATGTGCAATATATTATTAGTTTGACCCGCTGTACCCACCTTGATGTTCACGGTTGGTGAATATCAGTTGAGGTGAAGCTTTTTATTTTAAGCTTCTCACACGGCTGCTTACTTTCTGTTCCTCTTTTTTGCTGTTATGAGCTTTAAAGGTAGAATAATAATTCTGTTCTGTCTCTTTAATGCAACTGTGTGATCTTGTGTAATTATGTGTAGATTAGCTTGTGTGGCATAAATGCAAGTGGTGTTGTGAGTTTGTGTGTGTGCATTTGTGCCATGATTTTTAATGGCATTCATTTTGATTATTAACATTAACAAGTTGTAAAAGGTTGAATCTCATTACATTTGTTAATTTTTAGATTAACTTGTCATATTTTTATATGTATTTTTTAATACCCCATACAGTGGTGGGAAAAAAAAATATTTGATCCCCTGCTGATTTTGTCCGTTTGCCCACTGACCGAAAAAAAAATCGGTCTATAATTTTAATGGTAGGTTTATTTGAACAGTGAGAGAAAAAAATCCAGAAAAATAAATTTCAAAAAAGTTATAAATTGATTTGCATTTTAATGAGTGAAATAAGTATTGGACCCCTTCGCAAAACATGACTTAGCACTTGGTGGCAAAACCCTTGTTGGCAATCACAGAGGTCATGTGCTTCTTGTAGTTGGTCACCAGGTTTACACACATCTCAGGAGGGATTTTGTCCCACTCCTCTTTGCAGATCCTCTCCAAGTCATTAAGGTTTCAAGGCTGACATTTGGCAACTCGAAACTTCAGCTCCCTCTACAGATTTTCTATGGGATTAAGGTCTTGAGACTGGCTAGGTCACTGCAGGACCTTAATGTGCCTCTTCTTGAGCCACTCCTTTGTTGCATTGGCCATGTGTTTTGGGTCATTGTCATTCTGGAATTCCCATCCACGACCCATTTTTAATGAGGGAAGGAGGTTCTCACCCAAGATTTGACGTACATGGCCCTGTCCATCGTTCCTTTGATGTGGTGTGGTTCTCACCCCCAACGCATAATGTTTCCACCTCCTTGTTTGACGGTGAGGATGGTTTTCTTGGGGTCATAGGCAGCATTCCTCCTCCAAGCACGACAAGTTGAGTTGATGTCAAACAGCTTGATTTTGATCTCATCTGACCACAACACTTTCATCCAGTTCTCCTCTGAATCATTCAGATGTTCACTGGCAAACTTCAGATGGGCCTGTACATGTGCTTTCTTGAGCAGGGGGACCTTGCGGGCGCTGCAGGATTTCAGTCCTTCACGGCATAGTGTGTTACCCATTGTTTTCTTGGTGACTATGGTCCCAGCTACCTTGAGATCATTGACAAGATTCTCCCATGTAGTTCTGGGCTGATTCCTCACCGTTCTCATGTTAACTGAGGTAAGATTTTGCATGGAGCCCCAAACCGAGGGAGATTGACGGTTATTTTGTGTTTCTTCCATTTTTGCGAATAATCGCACCAACTGTTGTCACCTTCTCACCAAGCTGCTTGGCGATGGTCTTGTAACCCATTCCAGCCTTGTGTAGGTCTACAGTCTTGTCCCTGATATCACTGGACAGCTCTTTCATCTTGGCCATGGTGAAGAGTTTGCAATCTGATCGAGTGATTGCTTCTGTGGACAGGTGTCTTTTATAAAGTTAACAAGCTGAGATTAGGAGCACTCCCTTTAAGAGAGTGCTCCTTATCTCAGCTCAGTACCTGTATAAAAAACACCTGGGAGCCAGAAATCTTGCTGATTGATAGGGGATCAAATACTTATTTTACTCATTAAAATGCAAATCAATTTATAACTTTTTTAAAATGCATTTTTCTGGATTTTTTGTTGTTGTCTCTCAGTGTTAAAATAAACCTACCTTTAAAATGATAGACTGATAATTTCTTTGTTAGCGGGCAAACATATAAAATCATCAGGGGATCAAATTATTTTTCCCCCCACTGTATTTTTCTTTGCTTAAAGAAACCTATTTGTACAGCATCTTTAAGATTTTTTTGTACATACATATCCCCCTTACAGTTCCTAATCTTAAAAGGAAAAAAATCGTACTCATATGAACTACAAAAATTATGCAATTGGTTCCTGTGTATTTTGAAACCATAATGTCAGACCCGTGGAGTGTTTTGTTTGTTTGTTTTCTTCAACTCTTCAACTCTGTTTTCTTCAACATTCAAGTCTGCAAAGTGTGAAAGATGAATGCGTGGGAGATTTTTCTGTGCCATTTGTCTTTCTTTTCCATTTCATTCATGTCTTTGTTTTCAGGGAATGCCCTGCAAACAATATGTAAATCTCTTATTCACCTTATGTAATTTCTACTCATTTTATCCTTTTTTCTCCTCTTTTTAACAACCTTACCCTTGCTTTTTACCCTCCCACTATCAATACATTTCTTAATTTATTTGCTTTCCCATCCACCAATCTGTCCAACCATCCATTCATCTGTCTGTCCATCTACCCATCCTGTACTTGATGTTCTTCCCATATAAATATACCCTCCAAATGCCACATTTGCTAGGACCAGTATACCGTCTGTCTACCGCTTCTCCTAGACTGTACACGCGCGAACAATCTTATTCCCAGCAGTCTTGTTCTTCCACTTCCTCCTCTGTCTCATCCTGCTGGTACCTCCCAAACATGTGGCCTGAAGAAGTTTGCTGTAACCGCATTCTTAAAGCCCTCCTGGCACTCTACCTGCTTGTTTTCCTCTTTGCCTTTTTGGCCTTCCTCTATGTCAACTCAACAGCCGATTGTGGCCAGTGCATTAATCCCAAGGCTGCTCCCAAACGGCCTCAGCTAATCCAGAGCCACATCACCATTCAGTGTAAGTGACAGGGGAGGGAGACAGGAAGTCAATGCACAATTTTAAAATAGTGTACACTGATAGCTGAACCAGTAGACTTGATTGCAAATGAGTAAAAATGACTTGATTTGTATGCTTTTTTTTTTCACTGGGATTTGCACACACAAGACACACAAGGCTGTTGGTTACAGTAGTTATGCCGGGTGATGTCTTATTTTTAGATGCTGGATCTGCCTTTCTACTCAAAGCTGTAACAGAATTTAATGTAATAACTTTTTAAGGTGGCTTTATGGTGGTAAGCTTTTGTCAAGGTCATATATATCCAGAAGAATATACAGTATTAACATGATTCAGAGATCAAGGTTTAGCTATACATGCAGCTCCTAAAATAATGCAACACAAGTTCCTTCATCAAAAAAATGACTTCCGGAAACAAGTCTGATAAAAATATGGGTGATCACTGCACTCACACTGCACTGCACATATAATGAGATTTCTTTGTGGGTGAGACTTCACAAAATTATACAATAGAACCAAGCAAACAATAAAATGTCCTGTCGCCTGTTGTGGTGGTTGCTGGTTAGGACAAAACCACAGCAAAATAAAAAGTCTATCAATGTTTACTCCACCTAAAGTTGTTCCATGAAAAATGAACTACATTTTTCTGTGAAACATGAAATAATATATTTTGCAGAATGTTGGTAATGCAGAGTGTTTCGTTTCCCCTTGAGTCCGTTCTCCAAAATATCTTCTTTCACATTCCACAGAAGAAAGAAATACATATATGTTTGAAACAACATGATTGACAGAATTTTCATTTTTGGATAGAATACCAGTTTAACATGAAAGATTACAGATTAAAAACAGCCATTGACAGTGATCTACACAGCTCCCCAAGATGCTGTTTTATTGGTCAATAGTAACCATTCGGCTCTTTGGCTTAACTTTATTAGTGGGCTGCAGAAACCATGACTATTCAACCACTGACCACAAATGGAATGCATTACCAGTAAACACGACAGCATTTCATATATCAGGTTAAAAAAAATCTGTAATACATAATGTATCATATTGTGACTAACAAAAGTCAATATATCTTGCTTACAATCAATTACAGTATGTGTCTACACTGTCATTGGTTGACTGAGCATTGTGTTGCTGTTTCTTTTCATTTGCATCAGTCAAATCACCACCTCTCATTGAAGTCAAATGGCTTTCAGTTGGTCTGAAAATCATTGTGCAAACCTTACCATAGAAAGATAAAACTGACAATGATTTGTTAACCTGGTTGGACACTGTGAGTATATATTCAAACAAGATTCCCACACTCTGATTCCATGCCATTCTTTTTCATTTAGAGTCTGAAAAGATACAGTGTGTGTGAATTCAGTGCTGTTATTTTGTCACTGTCACTAAAGCACTGAAGCATCACTGCAAACATCTGGGGTTGTTTCTCGTTTTGATTGTAAAGTGTCCCTTGAGGGGCTGGTGTAATAAGACGTTTAAGACTATTGTGATGCATTAGTGCCCTCTAGTGACAATGAAAATAATTGCACAGTCAAAAAAGTCAAAGATGCTTCATGTCAGAGAGTACAATTCCACAGTCTCACTGGAATTTTACAGGCTTTATTTGCTCACCTAAGAATATCCATAATAACTGGAGAAGCTATCCTTAAGCATTTTCATTCAATGGCAGTTGTTAGGCTGGCACAAGAAAATAGAAACTGCCATCTTTGCTTATTAGTGCTTGTTTGTGCTGCCAGGTTTTTTAAGCCAGTCATTCTGACTAATCACTCTAGAGCTGCATGAAAATTACGTCAGTGCTGATGGCACCACAAAAGCACATAATCCCAAATTATTCACTAGCGCCTGTCTCGAGCTATGAATGGAAACAGACAGGGCAAAACAGGCATATTTTTACTTTTAAGAGCCTTATAAAATCAGGCACTATACTATAATACTTGTGATTATTTTGAATAGTCATCAGTGGAAAAAGAACGTTTTGCAGCCAAACACTGCAGTTATAACATACTAGCAGAGACTAAAAAGGCCTTGCTAACCAGCTACCCTGGTGAAAAAAACAGCATATGCTTTTAGGTATGTTTTGATGCTGGGATGCTGCTTAGGTATGTTTTGATGCTGGTTTAAGCTGGTCCTTAGCTGGTTTTTGCTGGTCATGTTGCTGGTCAAGGACCAGCATCCACCAGCAAAGGACCAGCATAAACCAGCAAAGGACCAGCATAAACCAGCAAAGGACCGGCATAAACCAGCATCAAAACATATCTAACCAGCATCCCAGCATCAAAACATGCCTACCAGCATATGCTGTTTTTTTCACCAGGGTAAACCTTTTGACTCCTTGCTCTCACCCAATCCCGTCTACAGTATAATCACATTGGTTCAAATTCACACTCTGCATAGCAGTAATAAACACTACATATGTTCTAATATGACTGTGATTTTGTCACTTCACACAACATTTTGCTTTCAGTGAGGAAGGAACAATGTCGCTACAATCTGATTAGGACACAGTGTTAGAATCATGAGATGTGGGAGTGTGTGTGGATGAGTTTGCTTGTGTGTGGGTTCACTCATGAACTTGCATGTTCACATTGTGCATATTGTTCACATATTATGACAAGTGCTTTACTGAAAACAGCAAGTTTTTCAATGGTTTACATATGCTGAAATGATTGTTTGAGGACAGTTGTTTTTGCTTTCAAATTTGCAGGCCCTTTGTTGTTGAATGCAAAGGAATTTTGTGTGTGTGTGTATATATATATATATATATATATATATATATATTTTTTTTTTATTTTTTATTTTTTTTAATTTAAGAGTAAAAAAACTGCTTTTAGACAGAGAAAGATGATTTCATGGACATTTTTCCTGGTTCTGGAGAAAGATTATGTTTGTGGTCCTGGTCAGTCAGCATGGCCTAACTGGGTTATAAATTTAAATTTTGATAAATATGAACAGCATTTTTTAATTTGGTCCTTAAAGGATTACTCCACTTCCAGAATAAAAATTTCCTGAAAATTTACTCACCCCCATGTCATCCAAGATATTCAAGTCACCAAAAATTACGTTTTTTGAGGACAACATTCCAGGATTTTTCTCCATATACACTGCCCTCCAAAAGTTTGGAAACACCCCTGGCACAGTGTGGTTTTGGACGATATCAGCATAAATCCTTATCATGTGGTGCAAATACATTAAAGTAACTTGACCAGCAATAATAATTTTCATTTTGATTACATAATAATGGCAATATATACATGTCAAAGTCAGACATGCCCCTTTGCCAACTGTGATGCCTGGTTACTGGTTTAAACTTGGCCCAGGTTTTTAAAAGATTTTTGGGTCAGCACACCTTAATATCTTCAACAATTGATTGCCAATTAAGTTTAGAAAACAATGAATTTAGACCCAGATTATGCAGATCTGTAATAGCTGCTAATGGTGGATATTTTGATGAATCGAAAATTTAATTTTTTTCTATGTATAAACTGTTTATGTAATAAAATATGTTTTCGTAGTTTGTGTTGTCCCTTATCAGTGCAAAATTATCACAAATTAAAAAGGATTCATACCAATATTGTCCAAAACCCCACTTTTCTAGGGCGTTTCCAAACTTTTGGAGGGCATTGCTGTGGACTTCAATGGTGCTCAATGGATCGAAGGTTAAAAATGCAGTTTTAAACAATCCCAGCTGTGGAATAAGGGTGCTCTGCAACGCACATGCATACTCTGTGCACTCCGGTTCAAGACACTTAGGGTATGTCAAAAAACTCCCATCTTATTTTGCTCCTCCACCTTCAAAATCGCCCTACATAGCTGTTTTATCTTCTTTGAACTTCTTTGCACATTCACTGTGTAAACACTGGGTCGGTACTTCTGCAGCGATTTTGAAGTTGGAGGAGAAAATGAGATGGAGAAAAATCCTGGAATGTTATCCTCAAAAAATGTAATTTCTTTGCGACCAAAGAAAGAAAGACACAAACATCTTGGATGACATGGGGGTGAGTAAATTATCAGGAAATTTTTATTTTGGACGTGGAGTAATCCTTTAAGACTTGATGCATCTGTGTTTCATTGTGGTTTTGAAGTTTGTATTAGTTTATCTGATTTTCTATACATCTTAGTTAAACACTTTGAGTTCTAATCCGTTATGCAAACACTGAGCCCCTGGGTTGGCTTCTGAAGTCTTATTATAATCTTACCTGGAAAGAGTTGGACAACAAACCAGCCTAAAGTCTGGTGGGAGTCTGCCAGGGAGTGGATGCATTTTTAAACTTTGAAAATCCCCAAAAGGTCATAAAGAAGGGTAAAACCCACAGTAATCCATTTGAATCGAGTGGTCTAATCCAAGTCTTGCGGAGAGACTTTACATGATCAACAGTTTTAGCCTTTTATTCCCGTTAAATAAACAATGTACAGACATACATAGAGCATATGTGTGTGATGTGTGAAAAGCAGTGAAGTTTGTTCTAGCATGTGACATACAAACAAGCTTCCGGTTTACCACATGATGCACTGCATGTATGTTTGTTTATATTTGAATCAAAGCCTAAAATAAATCTGCTTGATTTATATTATATATTCATGACACCTTCATGACCTTTTTGTCTCTCTAAAGTTTGGTTATCTGGACTTTTAAAAGAGGAACAGAAACCTCCCAAGTTTCAATTACAAGATCTCAGTTTGTGTTTTGAAGATGAACTAAAGTTTCATGGGTTTAGAGCAACATCAGGGTGATGATGACAGAGTTGATAGTTGGTTACCAACTATTTTCACTCTACATCTCTCCCCTTAAGCTAATGACCACTGACTGAACACAAAAACCATATGTTTCAGTATTTTCTGCAAAAAAGTCTGAGGTGTTGCATAACATGTAAACACTGTGAATCACTACACTCTAAAAACTGCTGGGTTAAAAACAACCTAGCGCTGGTTAAAATATGGACATACCCAGCGATTGGGTTGTTTTGAGTGTAAGAAGGATGTCCTTAACCATTTCATTAGTTTTGATAACATGAGTTAGGATGGCTCACTCTCCCTGAATGAGTGACTATTGCCTGAGCAATTGCAGCAGCAGTGGCACCAGTGGGAGGTACTTGGATCTGAGATGGTAATACTGAAAATGAAGATTGCGAGGGGGACATATAATCATTCTCAGTGTGTGCAGGTTCTTGAAAATGGAAAATGAGATGTCAATTTTGTACATGCATATGTAACTTGAGAGGTTACCACATAGCTGTTAGGTTGAGGAGCAGTGCCCTGTTAGTCTGCCTTGAGCTCAGCTCAGCTTGTGTGCCTGGAGAGGAAGAGTTGGGCAGGGAATGGCAGGTCATCTCATGGAAGATTATGCAGATGGAGAAAAGCAGCTTTTGTGTCACTTCACTCCCTATAGTACTTCTCCAGCAGATGTTAACAGATTGCACTACACACTCTGCAAGGCCATTAGACTGTGAGTATTGAGGTTTTTTTACAAACTGCTGTGCATTAGGCGATCTGTCATGAGTGTCTTGGTCCATGCTGGGCCGTATCAGCTGAGAAGGCAATGGATAAAAGAACAAAATATTGAAGGACTCAGGACCAGATATAAGATATAATATCCTTCATGTTGTCAACTTAGATAATGCATCATCTAAAGGGATTTGCCAACATCTGCATTTTTTTACTGAAGACCTTGGCATCCGGCATGTTCAATAGTTTTCATGGATCGATGTGGCCTGAGAAGTTCCACTTTGAGGATCTATACATATTCTTATTAAGCCATCTCTCTTTCTGGCAGCAACCATGGCAGACACAGTCGTTCTCTCAAGCTGAGCCATAACTTATTCTTTCATTACAATAAGTACTTTTTTGGGCGTACATCCAGGGGGCGCCACTGACTCATTTAATCTAATGTGATAGACAACAGACTGTTTGCCAGGCATTGTGGTGTCAAACTGGTCACTGAATTCTTGTATCCCAGTTCACTTTTTTCAGAGTTTGTATTAGGGTAGAATTAAGTTTTAATTGTTGGTCAGATATACAGAAATGTTGTATTTAGAGTCTATGTCCACCTTTTCTTTTTATATGGCCAGACCCATGGAGTCATGGAGTTGTTAATATTTCACTTTTTCTGAGTGAGATCATCCACTGTTTCACACCAGTAAGTGCACCATAGAGATGTATCCAGTTCATTTACCCAGTTGAATTTGGAGTTTTTTTTGTTTTTTGCTTTTTGAGTTGCTGGTTTGTGGGTTAGAGCACCCTATTCCATCTGTCTGATACCATAATTGCAATATATGTGCCATTCTTTTTCAAATTTGCTCCAATTATCAGCTATATTTTCATCAGAAATTAGTGAACTTGAAGAATTTGTGCCTTATTTAAACACTTCTGACACCAGGTAGATTATTTTAAGAAATTATGTATATGCAGTACCAACAGAACACATTTTTTATTTGCATACATTACAAGTTAAAACAGTACTACTTTGACATTAAAAAAAAAAAAAAATCAAGCGCAAGTCATTGTGCACTGTTCAGGATATTTCTTTCTGATCCCCATTACATGGAGATGCTGAGGAACACAATTCGCCAAATACTCTGAAGAACAAAAAAAAATAAAATCCCTCCAAAGGCACTAATAAACTTCATTATTTTTATTTGTTTTAAATATTTTAAAACTATTTAAATATGATGTTCTTTTTTTTTGCAACAAAAACAACAAAAATCTGTTTTTGTTTTTTGTTTTTTTGTCATAAGAAGAATGACAGTGACAGTGACAGTATCTGGTGGTGATGTATTAAACTCTGGTCTGACGGGTGTTGGGTAATTTATCTAAAAACCCAGTGCCTTTCAAAAAAAAAAACATACCAAATGTTTTATTTTCAAAAACATCTTGCACCATTAACTTTGATAACAATGTTTATGTGTATAGTTAAGTTCAAGTATCATATACCTCAGAGTGCTTGAATACTATATGGTACATGAACATACTATATGGTATGGATGTCCAAAAACATTCTAGTGCCCAGTGATTTTTATAGTAAAGTGCTTTCTTGTAACAGAAAATTGTAGCATAAATTTCATCATATTGTTATCAGTGAATTTTATACAGTGCTCCGTTTATTTTCTCCTTTATAATATATTGTGATTTAGTGCTTGAGTAAACAAGCTGATTGATTTAGGCCATTTTGGATCATACTGTTTGACACTGACTCATTGAGAAGAACTGACTCAAAACAATTAAGCTTTTGCCAGTGAGGCACTGCTTGTTCATATTCTAAACAAGCAGAAGTGTTAATTATTAAAAATCTTTTATCAGTTTTAGAATAATTAAAAAGTAAATCAGTTAACACGGTGCTGGAGTCCCTGGTACACTGTAAAAAATTACAGTGAATTTAACGGTAAAAATGGTAAAAATACTACAGTAAAAACCTGTTAAATGGTTAAAGGTAAAATACCATAAAATTTACAGTGAATAATCGTAAATTGACATTCCCGGAATTCCCTGTGTTACATTTTTTTTTAAATTTGATGTTGTTTTTTTTTGTTTTTTTTTGTTTAAATAACTCTTTCGTCTTTTTTTTCTTAGCAGTTTTGTACATTAGGGTTGTGAGTTCTTTTGGTGGTTATCAGTGTATTACAAAGGTACAAAACAGATTTCACTACTTCAATAGGTTGGTACATAAACATTATATCAGGTAGTGAAATTACAGTATTTACCTGTAAATGTAAGTGAAAACCGTAAAACGTTGCTACCGTATTTTTTACGGTAAATTTTATTTTATTTTTTTATTATTTTTTTTTTGTACAGTGTGTCTTTCTGTTCATCAAGATTTCCTTTGCTTGAAAAAGGTTGAATCAATAAATTGCTTTCTAAAGGCATACTAAAACAGTACAGTTTTCCACATAAACATACTTCAGTGAGTAAGGGTATAACATTTGATTTACATTGGTAGCTGGCCAGTTAATTTCGGACATATTTGCGAATATATTTGATTCATTTTGAAGAACCAACTCATAACAGACGTTTAATGGATAATCAAACACTGTTCGCATACTGTATTGTTGTTATTATTGTAGTTTTCACTTTTTTTTTTTTTGCCTTTACTTTAGCACGGAAACAGGAGATAATTAAGGTCACAGAGCTGCTGATCGAAGCCATTAATAATGGTGATTTTGAAGCGTACACGTAAGTGTTTTTGTTTCAGATTTTGGCTTTACTCTGTTAACGAATGTCTTATTATGTCTTTTAGTTTTTATATTATGTTGTCTTCCACAGGAAGATTTGTGACCCTGGACTAACATCTTTTGAACCTGAAGCTTTGGGAAACCTAGTGGAGGGGACAGATTTCCACAGGTTCTACTTTGAAAACTGTAAGACATAATGTTGCATGTTAAAAGAATAATTGATGTTGTCATACTAAAAAAGTTAGTATGAGCATTGTGTTCCACAGAAGAAAAATGTGTTTGGAATGATACAAGCTTGTGACTAAATTAAAGTCCTTTATTCTAATGCATCCACATGCATGCACATTTAATGTCTTTGATAAGGGTGAAAGTGCATTTGAATGACACAACCATAAGCATTATTGTCCTCTCTTCTAGCTCTCTCCAAAGGTCACAAACCTATCCACACCATCTTGCTAAACCCTCATGTACACCTGATCGGTGAGGATGCTGCATGCATCGCTTATATAAGGCTCACTCAATACATGGATGTCAACAATATGCCTCGCACCATGCAGTCTGAAGAAACCCGTGTCTGGCACCGCCGTGACGGCAAATGGCAGAACATCCACTTCCACCGGTCTGGCTCACCAAGTGTGCCCACCAAGTGAGGTCTGTGATTGTGTGCGTGCATGGTCCCAAACATCTCTGTTAAGGAGACCTATTTTATGCTGACTAGTTAATGCTGTTTAATGTCAGTCTGGTTCTGGACTAGCTTTTAAGGAAAAACAATATGTGTTGTATCACAGCAAAGGGGTGCTACATTGTTGAAAATAAAGATTACTAAGGGAGGTTTTCACAGGGATGTTATTGAAAACCATTTAGGGTTCCCCAAAGACCCTTTCAGTGAACAGTTCTTTAATTATTATTATTATTTTTTTTGCATACCTTTTTCAAATATCGTCCTGTTTGTGCTCGTCCATAGCAGTGCAGTGCATAGCAGCCAACATCAAGCTTTTTTAAAAATTTCGCAAAAGTATCATAGCATCACAACTATCAGTCTTCTGTACTTGAATGCACATACATGATACTTGAGAAATCAAGATATAAAAATGTTTATTTTTAAGAGTTAAAGTGACACATAGTGGATGTTTTTGTTTTGATGCAAACCCATCCCTTAAAGGGGTCATCGGATGCAAAGTACACATCTACCCTATAATGATAAAAATCCATGCAGTGGTTTTTAATTAATCTGTAAAAATAATATCCCCTTTTTAAAATCGAGCCATTCTCATTCACACCGACAGAGGCCGTTCCTATGATAGTTGATTGGCATGAGCGTCTTACCTCAGACCCGCCTTAAATCAGCAGGAACAGTCCGACATACATTGTTGGGATGTAAGTTAGACAAGAATATCTCCAATTGAGCGCTTGAAGTGTTGTGTTGCTGGATGTGATAATAATGAACACAGTGGTCGTCATTTACTCCCGACATCTGAGCCGCTGAAGATGCAGTGGATTACGTTTGTTTGTGAATGGAATGCGCCTCCCAATCTACATAAATGCATCTATGTTTGCGCACCTTTTGGCAAGGTAAAAAGGGTGTTGTTTTACACTAGCATTGAGAATTTTTATAGTATATTATAGACTTTTCATTTAGACCCTAAAGAATCATATCAACTTGTGGAAAATGGGCATCCGATGACCCCTTTAAAAAGTCACAATTTAGAACTTGGTCAGTGTATAAAAAAGTAATAAATAGTATTCATGATGAGGTAATATGTGATTTCTTCTTCTCCAGAGCACAGCCTTTCTTGTCAACTGAGCTTCAACAAGTGTCTGGCCCAACTCAATCATGATCTTCATAGTTTGCTGTACTGTACCAGAGTCTTGTTTACATTTACTGTTGGACTAACAGAATATAGAAGATCGGAGAATCATTTCAGATCAGGATGTGGTGTGTTTGTATGTGAGTACATTTACATGTTTTGAGTATGCTGTTTACACACTATACTCATTTATGTGAAAAGCATGTTCTTGCTTAGTACTTTAATCTTTTTTAAAGGGTTACATTTTTGTATAACAAAATATATGGAGCCATTTGTTAGTAATCTGTGGTGTTTGGGTACAGGGGTACTGTATATCAAAAATAAAATAATTAATCAAGGTTTTTTTAACAATTGAATTCGTCATTACAATTTTAATGACAGGTCCAAAATGTACTTATTTCTTAAAATGACGAATATGAGCTTGCTTATGGTTTTCAGTGATGTACATTTTGTGAAGTTATGTGAAGTGCTATATCTGCTTTACACTTTGGAGTATTAATAGTTTATCATTAGCACACATAGAAAGCATTATGCTATTTTCTTGGATAATCCAAAAATCTGAGAAGGGAAAAGGTTTAGAGTTTTATTTTATTTTTTTGCTCATGAATTGTCATACAGGTATCATACATCAGAATATATGAAGAAAAAAAAAAAAAGAATGTAACAACTCATATTTCACTATATGCTCAGATAATCATTCTGTAAAAAACGCAAATGACTAGCAAAGCCAGATAAGTTTTTCCTTGCTTTTCAATGAATTGTGTGAAATTTAGTTTTGTTGTGGTAACTTAATTGTGTACATTTTCACATGTGTCTGGTTCTCAAAGTAATTTGTGGTACTCCTTGGTGAAAATATAACAGGTTGCAGTCTCATTTTTATCTTTTATGAATAATGCATGACTTTTCACTCTTGGTCAACTCTCATAAGGATCCAAACCTTTCTCCCCATTTCTTATATTAGTCTCTGTCTTGACAGACAAACCTCGACTGAAGATGGGTAATGGTCAAGTAGAATAAATGCATCAAAGTCAAGTGTCTGTACACATAATTCACTACACACAATAACTCACACAAAACAATGTCTGTCAACATGGTGATGCCACAATACAGTCAGATTGTTTGTCAGATGCTACAGTACAACATTATAGAATAAGGATATTACCAGAGGACTTGATATAGATTTCTAAATACATAAAATGTCTAATAAAATGTTTGACTTCTGCAAAATACTTGTATTGGCATTATTTTGATTTTATGTTTGTCAAAAATGTGTTCGATCTGAACTTTATCAAACAAACTGAGCTTTGTGGAGGAATTTGCCATATAGTAGATATGCTGAATTTGGGCCGATTTCTCCCCTTCTGACAATCCTAGGTAATATCCTGATTATCTTGGTGGTTCTAAAGTTTATCTTATCAGATTTTCCTGTGGTGTGAGGTGTGCTAAGAGTGGCTGAATCTGCTCAGAAGAATGTCAGAGGCACCCCGATCATGAATCGAAAATATTCAACTTAAATATTTATGATCGGAAATCCGTACTGTGTGGGGAGAACCCAGAGGCACACCACACACATATAGGGAAGTTTTTGTGCTTTTTGATGTCAAAATAGGAATGCAAATCATTTTTATAGAATACTTTTGTCTAAGATGCCATTTCCAAGTATGTATAATTGCAGACCGGAGATCTCCAAATGGGGGCGGGAACTCCAAAAGTGGGCAGAACCTCCAAAATGGGGCGGGGTCTCGTCACGTGAAGGCTTTCTCCATTGGCTCTGGCTTCAGCCAATCGTTATTGACTTACGTTTCAAAATAGAACTTTATAAATTAAACGTTGTTTCTATTTGTTTTCAAATAAAGCTAAATACGCTACATAAATAAATAAGATCGTGTCCAGAGGTGTTCGGACTGGAGTTAGAACCTCTGCTTAATGATGTAAATGGGAATTCCCCCCTGGAGCTCTCCTGCAAGCCGTCACAGCGCAGTGCAGGGGAAAGGTTTTACTCTATCGCTTTGTTTTAAAGGGGTCATCGGATGCTAAGTTCACTTTCACATGTTGTTTGAACATTAATGTGTGTTGGCAGTGTATGTACACATCTACCCTATAATGATAAAAATCCATGCAGTGGTTTTTAATTAATCTGTAAAAATAATATCCCCTTTTTCAAATCGAGCCATTCTCAGATGCCTGTCGTTGTGGCGTCACACCGACAAAGGCCGCTCCCACAATAGTTGATTGACGTGAGCGTCCTACCTTAGATCAGTTGTACCAGTCCGCCCTCTTTGTTTCAATGCCGGAGCAGGGATGTAAGTTATACAAGAATATCTCCAATTGAGCGATTGAGGTGTTGTGTTGCTGGATGTAATAATGAACGTAGGGGTCGTTATTTATTCCCGACATCTGAGCTGCTGAAGATGTAGTGGATTACATTTATTTGCGAAGGGAATGTGCCTCCCGATCTACATAAATGTGTCTATGTTCATGCGAATTATTCGTGATCCAGCTTCACTTACAGCAGAAGTGTAAGTTTTTTTTTTATGAATCTGTGTGATCGCCTTTCCTAATAATGTGCTAGTTAGCAAGTTTAGCAGCTAAATGAGCTAAATGTGGCTAAAATAAACAATCTCTCAGAGCTGCAGAGAGAAGAGAGGGGCGGGGCGAACAGAGCTCATTTGGATTTAAAGCAGCCTCGACCAGAATGAGATGATTTTTGCAGAGCTGATGGCAGGGTAAAAAGGGTGTTGTTTTACACTAACATTGAGAATTTTTAACCAAAGTATATTATAGACTTAGGGTAGGAGGGTGCAGTGACGCTGAGTGTAACTAAAAAGGTCCAATTGTCCGGTGAGGTCTGGTTGGGGGGTAATGGAACGGCCCGGCGATCTTATATCGCATAATTTTATTAACCGTTTATCCACCACGCTATTCAGTGCCAATCCCGCCATGCAGTCAGTTTCACTGGTTAAGGTTAGGGTCAGGTGTGGGGTAGGTTTAGGGGTTAATATTGTTTGTAGCATAGTGTAGGAAATCAACACTGTGATTGACACAACCAATAACACCTTTAGAATCAGCTGTGGGGTGGAGTTTGCGCTGAAGCAATGCAAGTTTATATCTCCTAATTCGGACTTTATAACTAAAAATGAAAAAAATAGTGAGTTTGTCAATTCTGAGGGAAAAAGTGTGGGATATAAACTCCTATTCTGAACCGAGGGGAAAAGAGAGAATGAGTTGTTTTTCCTTTTTAGAATTGTGATAAATAATCTCGGAACTGCAAGAATAAAGTTAGAATTTTGAAACATAAAATCAAATTTGCCTTTTTTAAAATTATTATTCTTTTATTCCATGACTCCATAGACTGCCACTTGAAAACCGTCATTTTCTGTCACCAGATAGACCTCGCCCCAAAAAAAAGAAACGTCATTTCAGATCCCTAAGACTATCCCTGCTGAAAAAACCTAGGCTGGTTGGCTGGTCTTAGCTGGTTTAAGCTGGAAGTAGCTGGTCTCCCAGCCTGACAAGCTAAGGAAGTGGGCAAAAGCCCTCTAAAACCAGCCTGGATGACCAGCTAAAACCAGCCAACCAGCTTAGGCTGGTTTTAGCTGTTTTTTTACAGCAGGGATCCCACTCACCGGGGTTTTCTTCAACTATGATGCGTGTGCATTCTGAATTTTTACAAACCTATAATTGGTCTATATGTTGTCATTTCCATGAAAAAAAAAAAACTTTATTTTCCCCTCACTATTTTTTGTTTTGCGTAAATCTCACTTTGCAGTATGTAAAGAAACGTATCTGTCTGGATGGTGTTAAATAATTAAGGGTTTCCCCAAACCATTTCTGAATCCTCACATAGATCCTTGAAAGTGTACATGTTATTGTCCATTACAAAAAAGAAAAATTAATGTGTTTCTATGCAATACAAAACCTGGGCACAGTTTCACAGACATACACAAACTTTAAAATCCATAAGGCATCACATTAGCCAAAAAAGTTGGGAACACAAATACATGGTGGACCAAATTTTTTCCTGTTCTTACTCTTGCTAGGTCTAATGGGTATTACAACTAAACATTTAAATTGTGCTTTCATCAGCTACCACAATTTAGAAAAAGGATCAACAATCATGTATGTATGTATTTATTTATATATTTATTTCTTTGCATGTTTCTACTTTATAATTTTATGATTAGGGATATAGATGCAGCTGTAGCTGCTATAATGTTAAATGTTGTGGAAACACTACCAGTTAGAATTTTGGACACACCTAATCATACTTTATGAATATGGACATTCTTGGTCCTGACATTATATGAACCAATCTGATACTTTTAAGCAGTATTGAAGAAGGATACTTGGCTGCTTTTCCTTTAGAATTTGCTCCAATTCATACGTATAAAACTACATTTTTGACTTTGTAAGGAAAATTATATGCACAATTTATATTTGTCTACAAAATTCAGACTTTAAAAGAGAAGTCCACTTCCAGAACAACAATTTACAGATAATTTACTCACTCCCTTGTCATCCAAGATGTTCATGTCTTTCTTTCTTCAGTCATGAAGAAATGTTTTTTGAGAAAAACATTTCAGAATTTTTCTCCATACGATCCCAAATGCGGTAGTAAATGATCCCAGCCGAGGAAGAAGGGTCTTATCTAGTGAAACGATCGGTTATTTTCATAAAAATAATACAATTTATATACTTTTTAATGTCACATTTGGGATCGTTTGAAGCCCCATTTAAACTGCATTTTGGAAGTTCAAACTTGAGGCACCATATCAGTCCATTATATGGAGAAAAATACTGAAATATTTTCCTCAAAAAACAATTTCTTTACAACTGAAGAAGGACATGAACATCTTGGATGACAAGGGGGTGAGTACATTATCTGTAAATTGTTGTTCTGGAACTGGACTTTTCCATTAATTAATTTAAGCATGTCTTTGAATTGAGAAAGCAGTGAATGTTCTCAAGACCACAAAATGGAAGCTAAATTGTAAAAAGGAATTGCATCAAAGTTCAATTAAGCCAATACTTACCTGTCACCTCTGAAATCTCCTATTTCACCTACTGTAAACACAAGTTTTTATTTCTTAAATGCAGCATATCTTTTTAATAGAAAATAAAGTAATAGCGAGATTAACATTTCATTTTTTATTATTATTATTTTACATCATTGCAACAGCAGAGGAAAAAAAAAAATAAACAAAACAGGCAAATTTTAATCACTTTCCCTCCCTGTTCTGAGTTCTACTGTAAGTGCCTAGAGGAGCATCACAAATAGGGAAGATACAAGTCAAGCTCACAAGCACAGTTTTGGAGGGGGATTCAAATTATCATTGAATTCAGTCATACTTCAAAAAAAAAACAAAGAAAAAAAAAATGGGACTGCACAAAACAAGACAGAAAATGGGACTTAATAGTCATTCAAAAAGAAAAAAGAAGAAATAAAAACGTTCCATTAAACAGACATCGTTGCATTGTCACAGAGGAGATCTGAGAACACACACATACATATTCTGTACAGAGGTTAGACAATGTTAATCGTGAAAACAACGTCAATGACAAACAAAATAACTGGATGTGTAGATAACGACAGCATTCTTTCACTATGAAAATGCCTTAATAGTGGAGAACGTATGAAAAAAAAAAAATCACCCACTTAAAACTGATAAACCCTCATGTAATCTGTGTAAAAACCATTCAGAAGCATTCTGGAATTAAGAAAGACTACAGCATGATATTTATTTGTTGCTTTTAAATCTCAGTCATAGCCAGTTATATCAGATAGCTGATTGCTTGCGCTTGATTAACTGTGGTTACAAACTCACATGCCCCAAAGATATTTTGATGATATTTTATCAGGTCTGTTGTGATTTTGAGCAAGTAATCTGACATGTTTTTAATTACAGCAGTCCATTGATGCAGTTGTACAGCAATTACAGGAGACAAAAGAGTATATGCCAGTGTTTTAAAACATTTTCAAAGTCCATTATTTACAAATGTCTTCACACCTTTAGTGGCTTGACAATGAACTCAGCATTCAAACGGACCCATATTAATTTTTCATTATTATGTTTAGTTCTGCTTCTACAATACCACAGCAACCGAAATGATGCGCACACACACACACACACACACACAAAAAAACATCTATGTTTCATACAAATCACTCAGCAATTCAGGTAACACTATCTTTGGTCACAAAATGAGAAAATAATTTCAGTCAGGAACAAAACAAAAAAAGACATTCAGCCATAATGCAGTTAAAATGTTTCCATTATTTGCCATGAATGAAAAGATCAAGCAATAAATAATAAAAGGGGATCTCGTTAAATTATTTTGTGTTATTAGAAAGGGCTACAGACATAAATATGCAGAAATTTGTATTAAATGCCTGCCACAACCAAACACACATAGAGCAGGAGATGGTGGCTTATTGTTTGTCCTGCTCTCCTGCGTCTGAATCTTGCTCTACATTTGGCTCTTCAGTCACCTCTGGGGTACAGTAGCGTTGAAGTAGCTGATGCAGGTGCTGCTGTAGGTCATCGGGTCGCAGGGAATCCGGGGTGTCCTCCAGTCGTTCTAGGTGGGTTTGTTTGGCTTGGCCATCCTTCACTACTGTGCTTTTCTGAGTGCGCGTCTTATGCATCCGGGTCCTACAAATCAACATAACAGAGTCACAAAATTGAATTATTAGTTCATTATATGACAATCTTGTTAACCATTCCTTTGAATAGCAGTTTAGTTACACTCTCCAGACATTAAAAATATACGGGTCATTCCACGAAATCTGTGCCTTTTGCGTCCCTAAGAAACAATCAATCAAAGATTGAATATAACAACAAATAAATGTGCAATTTAAAAACATAACAATATGTATGCTTTCATCAATATTACATAAAAAAGTCAATTAAATATTATTTTAAATAATTTAAATAGCATTTATGCAAGTAAGGTTTTTAGCCTGTCCCTCACTATATATATTTTTTTTTTAGCAGGACTTTTAATTGATGATGCAAAATGATATAAAAATCACATTTGCATATTGTTCTAAATATAGTCTCATTGTTAAGCAATGTTTTTGGCATAAGTATGCATTTTTTCTATAAAATATAAATCATTTTATTGGTGTCCCCTGATTTCATGTCAGCTTTGTTACCCTCATTGAAAAAACATTATAAAATAATGTACATTCAAGTGACATCACTACTAGGACGTTACAAGGATTCCAACATTTAAAACATAAGCATGTTTCTCTCACTCCTCTATCCACAAGTTTCCGGGGGGCACTACTGTAAAAAAGAATGTGGGTACAACTTCCGGTGAGACGGCGGACGTAGTACACAATGGCATTTTGTGTGCTAATTAGCGAAGAGGCTAAGTGTTTTTTAGACCATTGTTTACTTTGTAAAGATGCGCACCTTTATGAGAGAGGCCATTACGTTCTTATGTACAATGAGTGTCACGTCCCGCTTGTTTACATTGAACCGGAAGACGCTCCCACTTTTGACGCAAGGCCTCATGGGGCGTAGGAAACTTGTGGATAATGTTATATTATTTTTTCAGAGTAACAGGTTTTGGCATGTGGGTAACAGGGATGACATCGATTAGGTTTGACCCTTTTTTTAAAGATTGTCTGTGTAAAATTCAAACATTTTAAAGGTCACCCTCGGTATATTATTGAGCTAATGCCTATATCGTTCAGTGGCAAAGGAGTTTGTCAGTAACAGGGTTGACAGAAATACCAAAACATGAGGTAGAAAAATAGTCATAAAATAATAAATTACATAGCCTGAGATGGCACAATACAATTTCTGATCATTTTAAGGTCTCTTCATTTCATGTATATTTAAAATATATTGATTACATTTATTTTAGTTTTCAGTTTTTCCAGGTGGAAAAGGCACCAATTTCGTGGAATGACCCATACTGCAAATTACAGATCACTTATCGACCAGTCCTGCCTTTGTAGCTGTTTACCTTTAATTATTTTATACATTAATTCAGGTCAAAATAGAGGCAATGATCGCTAAAAAGTTCTTAGTGACCAGCATAAACCATGCAGGAAAAGTACCATATTGAATGCATTTATAAAAGCTGCATTGCAAATCTGATGTTCTAGATAATCAGCAAGCAAAAAGTAATGGGTAGTGGGTCAAGTGAGTATGAGAACATGTTAGTAAAATAACACACTGTAGCCTAGAAGGATACAAAGCAGGTTGGTTTTTAACACAGACATGCCACTGCAAGTCCACTCCAAAATGCTGTTTCTGAACTCCCTCAAATCAAAATTGTAGTCCTGAGATTTACTCAGGGAACATACATATGTATCTGTGGGACATTTTAAGCTGAAAACTTCACAGACACTATCTGGGGAAACCTGAGACTTACATCACATCTTGTAAAATGGGGCATAATCTTTAATCTTTAAGAAATGCATTTTGCTGTAACTTTAGGTAAATTAGGTATTAATAACTGTTCTTTTATTATCACACCATTCTCCTAAACAGCTACATGTTAAGCATCCATGCCAATGTCCCGACCTTCTGACCACTGATCCATCCTCTTTCACCATCTCTCTCTCAACTAAATGAGGCAGATGCACTTTTCCAAAGCTTCCTACATAGCTCAAAGCCTAGACATATGGGAGAGATATTACTGAGCCAAGGAGAGAATGCAAATATAAGACATTTAGTACCACTTGTACAGTGAGCTAGAGTTGAAAATAAAACTAGACTGCATAATATAATATTTACTGTGAGCAAGAAAGAATTTGGCTACAATCCATAAAATGTCTAAATGTCATTGCATTAGATAACAACCAAATATCTAGACCTTTTCAAAGTCATCTTTGGCTGATGGGAGATCCGATGAGAGTGAAGGGTCTCCGATTAGTTTTTCCATTCGTTCACCTTGCACTACCATCGTTTTGACGACCTTGCTGACCTTCCGACCTTGGACAGGCTCTTCCTCAAACTCAGAGGATGTTGCCCCAATGTAAGATAAAGGTTCAGAGAAGGTCACCTGAAATGCATAGACATCAGATGTTAAATGATTAGCATTACACCTTTACAGCGGAGGCCTATACTCTGTGTGGTAATGAGTTAGCAGTTTTTAACCAGGGTCTTTAAAAACACTGTGCGATACATGTCGCAACATTCCTTTACATTTATCTTTTACATAAATCTTTTTTTGTGTTGTAAATACATGTAAAAAATTTAAATACATTTCCATCCAACTGGCTTTTACTGACAAAATGGTGTGCATGATGACGCTATCCCTAAAAAAACTAATTGTTGCGCAAGTTTTGGTGTATTGCAAAAAAAAAAAAAAAAAATTGCCCTTGAGCTGTTCCCATACATAATTTCACCTATTGCCCAATTACATAGGCTAGTAGTTTGTTCTTAATTTTTCTGATTAACTTTTATTAGACTGTATTTTAAATAGGAATGTACATTTCGGTTATTTTATTTCTCCTAACCGACAACTGGCGATCGTTAACCCATTATTAACTGTTAACCGTCAAAATTATGTTTAATTACAATTAAATTACGTGGCTGTGACCCATTAAAAATACCTAAATTTCTTTTCCAGGGATGCATTTTATACACGCAATAACCAGCGTTACCAAAACAACGTGAGGATTCACATGGTCAGATCACCCACCTATAGTGCTTCTGCTAACAGAAAAAAACATAATAAAGCTATAGGCTATATAAAAGAAATAAATGGGCTTATATGCCAAATATATATATTTTCAAAATAATTAATAGATTAACAAAATTGAAAGAAAATAAAATTGCAACAAGTAGCAGTCTATATGTAGAATTTAATTTCATTTTTGTGATGCGCTCGAGAAAGCGGCATCCTGTTTGTGCCCTTTTTTTTTTTTACAAAAGCACAATGTTTTGTTTTGATTGTGAATGTACACAAATAAAAGAAATATTTAAAATAGTTTTGAATAATGTCTTACTGTACTGTAAATTGTTTTTATAAAGGGGGGGGGTTGGGGTTAAGCATTACTACCTCGACAACGCAGCCTGTTCATTGTCATAATAAAATACAGTCAGCCAAACATATTAAAAAAACCAAGCTATTTTACTTCCCCTCGCTCCACAACAAATCCTTTAAATTTAACGGTAGAACAGAACATTTTAAAAAATTTCTAATTTTAACTTGCAACGTACTAAAGGAACATCAAATTAAGATATGCATGTTTGAAAGGTAACACGTCTTTTTCTTACCATATATAAAATAATTTTAGATACAATTTAATAATGTGAATATGATTTAATGCGCTTTTGAACTACAGAGAAACGGTGCTTTAATGTGAGCAACACCACGAACACAGACGCTGCCTATAGGCTAATTCTGTCATGTGACACCACATTTATTTGCGTTAAAGCCCCAAAACTAATTTTTGTGACATCTGAACTACCGATTAACTGCACTAAAATTAAACGAAAAAAGATTGTGTCGACACGAGAAATTTAATCACTAAATGGCATTTCCATCAGCTATATCTGTAAAAATTTTGAAGTGCTAAATATATTTTTTTTTTGCAAAAAATCGTTGGCTGGAAACCTGGATATAGAGATGCAAGTGTTGAGCAGTTATTCTGTTCTCATTAAAATTGCTGGCAAGTTTGTAATATTCATATTAAAGAATTGTTCATTGATTCATATTCTAGTATTGTTTTTACAAAATCCAAATGAAGTTTCACACCTCAGTCTGCTCTCCCCCGCTCCGCACCACTGTCCTCTTCACAACTTTAGAGAAACCGTCAGCCTCATCCACAGTAACTGCTTCCTGCTGCGGACCCTCCAGCATCACTTCCTCTCTCTCTACTCCATCTGCTGACACGTACTTACGGATGACTTTCCTTGTTATCTAGGTGGAGAAAATTACAGTTGATCAATGTTCATATAAATCATTAAATTTTAAACATGATAAGATATACTGACACTAAAATAATCCAATAAACATTAAGTAAAGAACTTAAAATATAAACAAAAAACATTTTTAAGGGCAACCTACAATTGACCATTTAAAAGTATTATGTTGCAGGGTTTTTAGATTACCAATTGTAGGAAATGTGGATGTTACATAGCGTTGACTGAATCCACAGAAAGACATAGAAAAGATGAGAATTAAAGCATTTACCTTTTTGACCACCATGTTTCCATACTCATCAGTATATTTCTCTTCTGTCACAGTCTCTGGAGGAATTTCGGGCATCTCGTCACCCTAAAAAATATAATAAAAATCATACATGTAACAAACCTAAAACCTGTTTTAATTGAACAAGTTAAGCTGTGAAAACACAGCAAATGAAAACACTTTCATTGTTAAATAGAACACCAACATTTGGAAATGGGGGTCCAATGACACCAACGCACACACCCAAAACAGGTACCTGAATTACAACTCTGCGCCGCACCACCCTGGTGGTCAACACCTCCTCCTCTGAACTATCAGACAGCAAACCTAGTTCTTCAGCTATTTCCTAAGAGTAGCAGAGATGCATTGTGGACGCATGTCTTAAGAACTATCATATACCTCATATACTTCACACCATGCAAAGTCTTTACTCTGGAACTTCCTTTTACATGCAGTCAGGAAAAATATTGCTGCTTATAAATTGTCATATTATATCTAACACTTTAAGTTTCTTCAGTTAAGTGAAAGCAGTGGGGTGCACACATATAAACTATGTTTATTATTTTTAATCAAAACACTAAATATTAGTTTGCTGGTATTGAAATGCTTTGAAATATTGCATTAGGGCTTAAGTAAGTTTATTAGCACAGGCCAGGGAGTTACAGCACTCAGAAAATGAGAACGAATGTCAATTTTTTGCTCATGCTAGATGGCTTACCCTCCCTAGCGAGTCATCATCGTCATCATATTGTGCTTCCTCTATTGGAGTTAGCTCTTCAGCAATTGAATGATCACCTGTATAATCATAAGGGAAAGTCTTCTCCTCGCCAACCTCACCAGTGTATTCATCCTCTGGCTCAAGAATTATAGGTAGGTCCTCACTGGCCCAGGATAAGGGCCGCTCATCCTTTTCCAACTGTGTGTCCTCTCTAATTTTAGATATGCCTGTCAGATATTCAGGGCTGCTTGATAAAGATGGAAGTTCCTCAACATGGTAAATTGTTTGAGGAACATCTAAAACTTCTGATGACCCGACATCTGGCTCAGATGTATCAGAAAATGTTTGTCTGCAATCAAAAAACTCTGACTCTGACTCAATGCTATCTGCATGAACAGGCCTTGGCCTGGCTTTAAGATTAAGACTGTAAAGTGGAGAGTCAATGTCTAAAACTGCAGTGGTATCTAACTGCATCTGGTCACCTGTCAATTCTGTAGGCATCTCGGAGGCTTTGAGCTCCTTAGCCTCTTCCAGAGTACAAGGTGTCATAGCAGCTACGAGTGGATAAGTTCCAGGAAAGGCTAAACTTAATTTAGGCTTATCACCACCTAATGATGGCGATTCCTGTTCAAATTTAGAAACAACACATTTAAAATCTGGGGAAAACTGGACAGTTCCTGCAGCATAGGCCTCTGGAGAATTCCCTTGATTAGAAGAGGATATGTTAAACATAGGTGAAATGGGACTAAGATCAGCAAGTGACACCTGAGTGCCTGCTGATGGTGTCTTCACAGATCTTGAGGGCAAATTTTTATAATCACGTGATTCAAGACCCAATCTAAATGCAGAAGAATCAATTTGATTTAGTTCAACTCTTCTGTGCGAGTCTTTGAGATAAAACTGAAAAGAATTTACTTCTTGCAATACATTTGATGCTTTAGGTTCTTCAGGTGATGAAGAAGGAGTGGATTTGTGGGCTTCCAAATCAAAGGTGGGTTGAGATCTGTTGTGCTCAGGTATATTGGACACACATGTGGCTAGATATGGCTCTTTTGATGCTTCACTGGTCAACAAGGATGCTGTTAACTTTAGTTGAGGCTCTGAACTTAAATCTTTCACATGAGGCACTAAATGAATGTCCTCTGAGGCATTGTCCTGTGCAAAATGAAAGGAAACAAAATGTTTCTCCCTATTTGTATGAGTTACATACAACAAATCCAACAGATTTTGTTGCATGGAAAAATTGAAATGATTACATGCTTTAACTTCTGATGCATAATATGAATATCCCTTATATTCAAGCATGCAGTTGAGAATAAGTCTCATTACAAATAAATGAGGTCTTAAAATGACATCAAATCCATTATGGTGAATTAGTAAACATTCTCAAAATTGACCACTGCACACTCCCCAAAAGTTGTCCATTTAGTCTTGATTTGTTAGTAGATCCAGAACTGTGAAAATCTGTGGCAGATCTGACACTACATTCCTCTTGGTTCATACATTGTTGTGAACACACACGATTCACAGCTCCATGCTCAACTTCTTACCCTTTCTTTGTCATCTTGAGGGGCTAGTTTTCTTAAATCATGTCCTAGATCTTCGTTTTGTTGCTGTGGACTTTCCATGTGTCTCTTTTCATCTGTTTCATGGATTTTGAGGCCTTTGCTAGTTTCTTCATTTGCAGATGGACTTGTTGCTGTGGTTATGTCCTGTTCTTCACAATAAGTAATTGTCTTTGTTACACTTTCTGTGTCCTTTTGTTTTTGCTCGGATGCTATGTCGTGAGATGCGTTTGGTTTTAGTCCATCATCGAATGAACACTCGATCCTAATTTCAGAAACAGACTGAAGCTCCTCTATTTCACGTGGAGACTCGATTTGTTCCATGCAAGGTTCAAATGTCACTAGATTCAGTGAAGCAGAATCATTTTTTAATACAGGTAAATCGTTTGTACTCTCATCAATATCAGAAAATGACAAATCATTCAAATTCTCATAAAACTCATCTTCAGATTCAATTATCACTGATTCAGGTGATTCAGGCTGATAATATGTCTCAAAAACTGAAGGTTCTGGAGTAATAATTTCAGTTAGTTCTATGTCTGATGTTGCAGCTTCGGGTGATGGGTTTCGCAATTCTGTTTCAAAACAGAACATTTGAGGTGATAAAGATCTAGAATCAGTGTCTGAAAAATCTGAGACAGATGATAATGGTCTGTTTTCAGACATGATCCATTGTGGCAGTGGGTACCATGATGAGTATGATTCAGGACACACTGAGCCCATATCAGAACTTTCATCATTACACACTGAAGGGGACAGTGGACTCAAAATGGATTTTTGTTGCATGAGTACCTCGCTAGATTCAGATGTATGTTCATTTGGAACTGGTGATGGTGTTAAGTATTCAGGTACAGGTGAATCAGGTGAAAGACTTCGAAATTCATTCACTGAGAAAATCGTTTCAGGGGATGAGGGTCGACTTTCGACCAAAGACTCAGCCCATGATAATAAAGTTCTGTGATTGGGAATTGGTGATTCAGGAGAGAGTTGCCTGTACTCATTTATAGATGTATATGATTCTGGTGAAGACGCTCTCCTATCTGAAGAGTCCATTAGACATGCATTTAAGCTTGTATAATAAAACAAAGAATCAGTGGAAAATGCTTGCTCTGGTTGTACATGTGATTCCAGAGAACTGGTATCAAAAGGTGAGGATATTTCACTGTAAGATATATCATTGTTGGAAATGTCATAATTGTGTTGCTCAGTCCATTCATTATTTGCCTTTATTTTAGAAATAGTCTTAAAAGTCTCTTTTTTACATCCAGCATACTCAAACACACCTGGCTTTGGACAGAAAGTTTCACCTCTATATTGAGGATCATACAAATTGGAGATTAATGCTAAGGGAACAGCTTTGTACACAAGTTTATATTCAGGCACCATTGTGAAAGTCTTGTGTAATGGCAGATATCTCACATTGCTGGCTAGCTCTTGGCCAAGTGATTGCTGGCTTTGCTCATCAGTACGATTGTGTTCTACTTCTAAATGACATGGATCCACAGGAGATATTTCACGTGATGCAGGAGATAAAGGTCTGTTTTCAGTCCATGTAACTTCCTCAGATGCAAAGCTTGCCATGTCAAATTCTACATCAGATGCAACTGATTCTAGCGAGGATGATCTGTATGTGGCTTTTAGGGTGACATTTACAAACACTGATGACTTGAAGTCATAAATAGGTGAGTCTGGTGATAATGGTCTATTTTCATTTAAGGACATGATTGATTCAGGTGAGGATGGTCTTTGTTCAGTTGCCTGAGATGCAATTACCCAAAGTTCAATGTCTGTCTCTGATGTAGGGGACTCAGAGGACTCCGATCGGCATACATTTATTTCTGACATTTTATGTATGTAAGAAAACTGTGGAAGAGAATCTGGAGGTAATGTTCTACACTCTTCCAATGATGTAAAGAATTCTGGAGATGCATCTACCACAGGCATTGCTGTATGAGGTGGCATTGGTCTGTAATCACTTACTGAGTCAGGGGAAACTGGTCTAGGCTCAGTTTCTGATATTACTGATTCAGGAGAGTCAGGTCTTTGCCCTGTACTAAGGTCTGATGGATATAATTCATTTTCATCACCCAAAGAGACTGAGGAAGTTGATAGTGAATCTGATTCTGGTATGAAAAATGTGTATGTGGATGGTGTGAAATCAGGAACAGGTGAATCAGGGGACAGTGGTACGTTTTCAGTTACCAGTGTTGTTGATTCTGGTGAGGACGTTCTGAGATCCATCAGCGAGTCATCAAATACATCTGCCTGCATTTCTATTTCTGATAATATTGTCTGAGTAGATGTTGACCTGTATCCTGTTACCATTGTTGATTCAAAGTGTGAAGAGTAATACTGAGGTATTGGAGAATCTGGCATGGGTATAGGTGAATCAGGGGAGAGAGATCTGCCTTCAATTATAGATTCTGGAGAAGCGTCTGTGGTTAAAACATTTAGCTCCTCCTCTGACAATTCAGACTCAGGGGATGGGGATATATAATCTGATAAAGACCTATTATATGGAACTGATTCAAAAACTGCTGGGAAATACTGTGGCACAGGCGAGTCAGGTGAGAGCAATTTAAAGTCATTAACTAAGGTGTCAGAGTCTGGTGAGGATGCCCTAAAATAAGCCAAATGAGATTTAATCTCACCTGAAGTGGATTCATTCTCTGATACTGAATCCACTGAAGGAAATCCATACTCACATTTTGAAGCACTGACCTCTAACTCACAACCAACATCTGATGTCATAGACTCAGGCGAGGACGACCCATGTCCTTTTATCGGCCTCGGTTCAATGAATAATTCTGAGTAATGTGGTACAGGTGAGTCGGGAGATCTACATTCATTCATGGATTCAATTGACTGTGGAGAAGAGCCTCTAATAAACATGTCTTCAAAAGAAGGTTCATATTCTGTAGTCCCTGAGCACAGTGACTGAGGTGAACAAGATCCACGTCCTAGTACTGGCAATGTAATCTGAGAAAATAACACACTGAACTGAGGTACAGGTGAGTCAGAGAACAGTGGAATACCCCCAGTTTCTGATATTACAGACTGGGGAGAGTCAGGTCTTTGTTCTGAATTAAGGTCAGTTTGACAAAGTGTATTGTCATCATCCACACAGTCCAATTCTGGGGAAGTTGGACAGGAGCCTATATCTGGCATGATAAATGATTGTGTAGATGGTGTGAAGTCAGGAAAAGGTGAATCAGGGGAAAGTGCTCTGTTTTCATCAATCGATGCAATTGACTCCCAAGAGGATCTTCTAAGATCAGTGACCACGCCATCAAATATATCAGTCTGCATATCTATTTCTGATAGTACTGATTCAGGCGATAGTGATGTGTAACCTGTTAGAATTGTTGGTTCAAAATGAAATGTATAATATTGAGATACTGGAGAATCAGGGGATAAACATCCAAAGTCAGGTCTTTCATCATGTATAGATTCTGTTGATTCTGGAGAAGAATCTAGGGTGAAAATGCTTAATTCGAAATCCTCATCTGATAATGCAGATTCAGGGGATGAGGACCTATAATCTGTTACAGAAACAGATTCAAAGACTGCTGGAAAATACTGTGGTGTAGGTGAGTCTGGTGATAGGGGTCTGCATTCATTTATTGACCCATTAGACTGTGGAGAATCCCCTCTAATCTCTTTCAAAAGCATGGCAGAGTCCGGTGACATGGGTCTCCATTCAGGCAAGGAGTCTGGAGAAAGTGGACTTTTGTCAGTATCTGATAAAACTGAATCAGGGGAATCTGGTCGATATTCTATATTTAGCAAATCTTCAAGGTAAGGTTCACATTCCGTGTCCTCTGAGCACAGCGACTGAGGTGAACATGATCTAAGTCCTGTTATCGGCAAAGTACTCTGAGGCAATAATGTCATGAATTGAGGTACAGGTGAGTCAGGTGAGAGTGGTCTAATCTCAATCTCTGATACTGTAGACTGAGGAGAGTCAGATCTTTGCTCTGGATTAAGGTCGGATTGACACAACTCATTTTCAACATCCAAAGTGATAGATTCTGGAGAGGCTGGTCGAGACCCTGTGAGTGACATGATTACAGTGTGTGAGGCTATTGTGAACTCAGGAATAGGTGAATCAGGGGACAGAGGTCTGTTTTTATTAAGTGATGTGATTGACTCCGATGAGGACCTTCTAAGATCAATCATCATGTCATCAAATAAATCGTCCTGTACATCTGTGTCTGATAGTGCTGATTCAGGTGATGGTGATATGTGACTTGTTACCATTGTTGGTTCAAACTGAAAGGTACAATACTGAATTATTGGTGAATCAGGTGACAAAGATCTAAAGTCAGGCCTTTCGTCACTTATAGATTCTGTTGATTCTGGAGAAGAATCTAGGGTGAAAATGCTTAATTCGAAATCCTCATCTGATAATGCAGATTCAGGGGATGAGGACCTATAATCTGTTACAGAAACAGATTCAAAGACTGCTGGAAAATACTGTGGTGTAGGTGAGTCTGGAGATAGGGGTCTGCATTCATTTATTGACCCATTAGACTGTGGAGAATCCCCTCTAATCTCTTTCAAAAGCATGGCAGAGTCCGGTGACATGGGTCTCCATTCAGGCAAGGAGTCTGGAGAAAGTGGTCTTTTGTCAGTATCTGATAAAACTGAATCAGGGGAATCTGGTCGATATTCTATATTTAGCAAATCTTCAAGGTAAGGTTCACATTCCGTGTCCTCTGAGCACAGCGATTGAGGTGAACATGATCTAGGTCCTGTTGTCGGCAAAGTACTCTGAGGCAAAAATGTCATAAATTGAGGTACAGGTGAGTCAGGGGAGAGTGGTCTAATCTCAATCTCTGATACTGTAGACTGAGGAGAGTCAGATCTTTGCTCTGGATTAAGGTCGGATTTACACAACTCACTTTCAACATCCAAAGTGACAGATTCTGGAGAGGTTGATCGAGACCCTGTGAGTGACATGATTACAGTGTGTGAGGCTATTGTGAACTCAGGAATAGGTGAATCAGGGGACAGAGGTCTGTTTTTATTAAGTGATGTGATTGACTCCGATGAGGACCTTCTAAGATCAATCATCATGTCATCAAATAAATCATCCTGTATATCTGTGTCTGATAGTACTGATTCTGGTGATGGTGATATGTGACTTGTTACCATTGTTGGTTCAAACTGAAATGTACAATACTGAATTATTGGTGAATCAGGTGACAAAGATCTAAAGTCAGGCCTTTCATCACTTATAGATTCTGTTGATTCTGGAGAAGAATCTAGGGTGAAAATGCTTAATTCGAAATCCTCATCTGATAATGCAGATTCAGGGGATGAGGACCTATAATCTGTTACAGAAACACATTCAAAGACTGCTGGAAAATACTGTGGTGTAGGTGAGTCTGGAGATAGGGGTCTGCATTCATTTATTGACCCATTAGACTGTGGAGAATCCCCTCTAATCTCTTTCAAAAGCATGGCAGAGTCTGGTGACATGGGTCTCCATTCAGGCAAGGAGTCTGGAGAAAGTGGTCTTTTGTCAGTATCTGATAAAACTGAATCAGGGGAATCTGGTCGATATTCTATATTTAGCAAATCTTCAAGGTAAGGTTCACATTCCGCGTCCTCTGAGCACAGCGACTGAGGTGAACATGATCTAAGTCCTGTTATCGGCAAAGTACTCTGAGGCAATAATGTCATAAATTGAGGTACAGGTGAGTCAGGGGAGAGTGGTCTAATCTCAATCTCTGATACTGTAGACTGAGGAGAGTCAGATCTTTGCTCTGGATTAAGGTCGGATTGACACAACTCACTTTCAACATCCAAAGTGACAGATTCTGGAGAGGTTGATCGAGACCCTGTGAGTGACATGATTACAGTGTGTGAGGCTATTGTGAACTCAGGAATAGGTGAATCAGGGGACAGAGGTCTGTTTTTATTAAGTGATGTGATTGACTCCGATGAGGACCTTCTAAGATCAATCATCATGTCATCAAATAAATCATCCTGTACATCTGTGTCTGATAGTACTGATTCTGGTGATGGTGATATGTGACTTGTTACCATTGTTGGTTCAAACTGAAATGTACAATACTGAATTATTGGTGAATCAGGTGACAAAGATCTAAAGTCAGGCCTTTCATCACTTATAGATTCTGTTGATTCTGGAGAAGAATCTAGGGTGAAAATGCTTAATTCGAAATCCTCATCTGATAATGCAGATTCAGGGGATGAGGACCTATAATCTGTTACAGAAACAGATTCAAAGACTGCTGGAAAATACTGTGGTGTAGGTGAGTCTGGAGATAGGGGTCTGCATTCATTTATTGACCCATTAGACTGTGGAGAATCCCCTCTAATCTCTTTCAAAAGCATGGCAGAGTCCGGTGACATGGGTCTCCATTCAGGCAAGGAGTCTGGAGAAAGTGGTCTTTTGTCAGTATCTGATAAAACTGAATCAGGGGAATCTGGTCGATATTCTATATTTAGCAAATCTTCAAGGTAAGGTTCACATTCCGTGTCCTCTGAGCACAGCGACTGAGGTGAACATGATCTAAGTCCTGTTATCGGCAAAGTACTCTGAGGCAATAATGTCATGAATTGAGGTACAGGTGAGTCAGGGGAGAGTGGTCTAATCTCAATCTCTGATACTGTAGACTCAGGAGAGTCAGATCTTTGCTCTGGATTAAGGTCGGATTGACACAAGTCACTTTCAACATCCAAAGTGACAGATTCTGGAGAGGTTGATCGAGACCCTGTGAGTGACATGATTACAGTGTGTGAGGCTATTGTGAACTCAGGAATAGGTGAATCAGGGGACAGAGGTCTGTTTTTATTAAGTGATGTGATTGACTCCGATGAGGACCTTCTAAGATCAATCATCATGTCATCAAATAAATCATCCTGTACATCTGTGTCTGATAGTACTGATTCTGGTGATGGTGATATGTGACTTGTTACCATTGTTGGTTCAAACTGAAATGTACAATACTGAATTATTGGTGAATCAGGTGACAAAGATCTAAAGTCAGGCCTTTCATCACTTATAGATTCTGTTGATTCTGGAGAAGAATCTAGGGTGAAAATGCTTAATTCGAAATCCTCACCTGATAATGCAGATTCAGGGGATGAGGACCTATAATCTGTTACAGAAACAGATTCAAAGACTGCTGGAAAATACTGTGGTGTAGGTGAGTCTGGAGATAGGGGTCTGCATTCATTTATTGACCCATTAGACTGTGGAGAATCCCCTCTAATCTCTTTCAAAAGCATGGCAGAGTCTGGTGACATGGGTCTCCATTCAGGCAAGGAGTCTGGAGAAAGTGGTCTTTTGTCAGTATCTGATAAAACTGAATCAGGGGAATCTGGTCGATATTCTATATTTAGCAAATCTTCAAGGTAAGGTTCACATTCCGTGTCCTCTGAGCACAGTGACTGAGGTGAACATGATCTAAGTCCTGTTATCGGCAAAGTACTCTGAGGCAATAATGTCATGAATTGAGGTACAGGTGAGTCAGGGGAGAGTGGTCTAATCTCAATCTCTGATACTGTAGACTGAGGAGAGTCAGATCTTTGCTCTTGATTAAGGTCGGATTGACACAACTCATTTTCAACATCCAAAGTGATAGATTCTGGAGAGGCTGGTCGAGACCCTGTGAGTGACATGATTACAGTGTGTGAGGCTATTGTGAACTCAGGAATAGGTGAATCAGGGGACAGAGGTCTGTTTTTATTAAGTGATGTGATCGACTCTGATGAGGACCTTCTAAGATCAATCATCATGTCATCAAATAAATCGTCCTGTACATCTGTGTCTGATAGTACTGATTCAGGTGATGGTGATATGTGACTTGTTACCATTGTTGGTTCAAACTGAAAGGTACAATACTGAATTATTGGTGAATCAGGTGACAAAGATCTAAAGTCAGGCCTTTCGTCACTTATAGATTCTGTTAATTCTGGAGAAGAATCTAGGATGAAAACATTTAATTCACATTCTTCTTCTGATAATGCAGATTCAGGGGATGAGGACCTAGATTTTGTAATAGAAACTGATTCAAACATGGATGGAAAATACTGTGGTGTAGGTGAGTCTGGAGATAGGGGTCTATAATCATTCATGGACTCATTTGACTGTGGAGAAGACCCTCTAATGTCTTTCAAAAGCATGGCAGAGTCCGGTGACATGGGTCTCCATTCAGGCAAGGAGTCTGAAGAAAGTGGTCTTTTGTCAGTATCTGATAAAACTGAATCAGGGGAATCTGGTCGATATTCTATAGTTAGCAAATCTTCAAGGTAAGGTTCACATTCTGTATTCTCTGAGCATAGCGACTGAGGAGAACATGATCTAGGTCCTGTTACTGGCAAAGTACTCTGAGGGAATAATGTCATGAATTGAGGTACAGGTGAGTCAGGGGACAGTGGTCTAATCTCAATCTCTGATATTATAGACTGAGGAGAGTCAGATCTTTGGTCTGGAAAAAGGTTGGGCGGACACAATTCATCTTCAACATCCAGTGTGACTGATTCTGGAGAGGATGGTCGAGAGCCTGTAAGTGGCATGATAACTGTGTGTGTGGATATTGCGACAGGTACGTTTTGTTCAAAAGAATAGTGAATGCGGGATTCTGTAGAGGGTGAGTATATTTCTTGTGGACTTTGTAAAGTTGTTGAAACATCTCCAGAAACAAGCATGGAGACGCCTTTGTAGTGTGGATCAAATATTTTGGCAATGCGATTGCTGAGCATAGTTTTAGACATAAAAGTATCTTTTGATTTTAGCAATTCACTCAAGTGTTGTTCCTCATTGTATAGTGATTTAGTGGGTTCAGTAGCTAATATTTCTATTGGCTCACCTTCAGAAGTAACACTTTCTACTATAGCCGTGGACAAAAGAGCATATTCAGGATCTAAAATGACTGATTCTGGGGATTGCGGTCTTGGTTCACAGATCAAGGGCTCACAGAGTGAATAATCAATATCAGATGTTTCTAATTCAGGAGACGAGTCTCTCTGGCTCCCAAATTGGATGACATTAAAGTGAAATGTGGTTCTATATACAGGCAAAGGTGAGTCAGGTGAAAGGGGTCTGTATTCATTTATCGATGTAAATGATTCAGGAGATGATATTCTGGTTTCAGGCAGTACTTCTGATATTGGTTCGTTTTCATTATCTGAGAGGTCTGACTCAAATGAATGAGATTTATACAGTTTAGTAGGTATGAAATTTTCCAACACTGTTTGAGTAAAACTGGGAAGAGGAGAATCAGGGGAAAGGCATCTCTGGCTATTGATAGACACAGTTGATTCAGGGGATGATGGTCGACTTCCAGCTAGACACTGTAATGATATCAGATCAGAGTCTACATCTGAAATTTCAGAATTTAGTGTTGGTGATCTGTATCCTGTCATGATTGCTGAAGAGTCACTTTGCAGTTCTATTGCAAAACAAGGAATTGGGGAATCAGGGGGAAGTACCCTATATTCATTTACAGATGCTGTTGATTCTGGAGATGATGGTCTTAATTCGGTCAAAAATGCGTAAGGAGACGGAGTATAGCTTTCAAAACTTTTTTCAGTGGGGTGTTCGCTATCTAAAATGTCAGAATTGATGGACATAGGAGACCAAGATCTATTTGATTCAGGTGATAATGATCGGCAGAAAAGCACAGAACCAGGTGAAATAGGTCTTTCTGTGTCATCTGTCACCTCCAAAGAATATGCTCCTAGTGAATCTTCAGCATATCCTCTTAGAGGGTCTGTTTGTTCACCAGGTGCATGTAATGTTTTGTATTCTTCAACATATATTGTAAATTCAGGTGTCTCATTTTCAAAAGTTGGCAAAGGTGTACCTGGCCTAAAATCAGGCAATGGAGAGTCAACAGAGAGAAAAGTGCAGTCATTTACTGAAGTTACAGATTCAGGTGAAGATACCCTTAATTCAGCCATTAATATGCAAGAGTCTGGAGAAGACAGTCTATATTCAAATGGTACCGGTGAGTCTAATGGCAAAGAGTCCACTGATTCTGGTGATGACCTATATTCAGATGAAGTCATTCCAAAGTTATCAAAATATTCAAACTCTATATCTGGTGACAATGATCTTAGCTCATCCTGGGATGTTAAAGATACAGGTGTAAGAGGTCTACACTGCACAGCTTCAGCTGATAATGAGGTTGTATATTCAGGTTTTGTGCATTCCACATCTGTTGGTCTGGTTAGAGTAATTGGTATAGCTATTTCAACCCTTGCTTCTGAAGAACCCGAATCAGTTATCAGAAGTGGTAATATATGTGGCTGCTCAGTAACTGAATCAAGTGACATTTGATTGAGTGTAGTAGGGGTAATCTTCTCTGTAGTGTCTGTTCCACTTACAAGTACAACAGACATGCTAGATTGTTGAAGAGGACTAGAATTTATTTGAGTTAAGCTTTGTGCTCCTTTGGTGTACAATTCTGTGATTCCAAACCGATTAACATCAGTCTCTTTGGAAACATCCGAAGATTCTTGTACACAGACAGGAATGATGTTACAATTCCCTCCATCCACAGAAGAAATTTCATTTTCATGGAACCTATAAGTCTCTACAATTACACTCTTTTTACACCGCTCAGATGAGACATAACTTTCACCAAAAAGTGTTCTATAGAATCTGTCAGAAACTTCCTCAACGTGACGCTGTATATACTCCTCACTCTCACTTGGTTTCTTTGGAAGTGCACCCTCATATTTACTCGGTGAAGTAGATGCAATTTCTGTCTTTTCATTTGATTGAGATGTAAAGAAATGTACTGTACTGGAGACAGGTGAGGTAACATAGTCTTCAGAATCTTGCTTGAGTTCCACAGACAACTCATTAAAATCTGGCTCGGCATTTTCAGATTCCAACAGGGTGTGCCCAAAATCTGACAGAGTTGTTTGTCTCTGTCTCAGCTTGTACTCTTCTATTGAATTTATGGGTGGAACATTCTGTTCATCATCCTGTTGGGTGGAGACTGGGATAAATTGACCCCCAGTTGCTCCTAACTCTTGGAGAGGATCATTCACAGTTTCATGTGTATTGTTTGATGATATGTTGGAAATAGTACCATCTTTGTAAACTGAGTCATAAACTTGAGACTGCAGTCTCCAGGGAACAGCTTTGTACAGGGTAAAGAAGGGACTTACTTTTTTGATAGTGCCTGGGAATTGTTGCCACAGTCCAACCATATCAAATGAACTATGTGCTGAGGCTCCAACCACCCTGACAAATAGGGAATCAAATTAAAATTACTTATTACAGTATACTGTATTATTAATAGAGTTTTAATAGTATGGGTCAGGAATAGAATTAACTTACTCTGAACCCTTCTCTTTGCCTGTCAGCAACCTCTCTTTCTGGGAATCATCAAGGGCAGATACATTGCAGGAGAGATCCTCAGCAGATGCCACCAGTGGCCCAAGTCCTTTCTGTGTGACTTCTGCTCGCCGACCTGGCCTAGGGCTGTCCATGTCCTCCTGTAGGGCTGAAAAACCTGCAAGGCCAACTTAGTGTGACTATCTACATTTAAAAAAAAACACTAACCTAGTAATATTATTATCATCCATACCTTCACTATGATCCAGTGATATTGTTTGCTCAATTTCTGCATAGGTGTGTGATGACTGATCTAGACTGGACTGGATGATTTTTGTTTCGATGAGATGAACAATGTCCATACGATTTATTTTTGTAAGTGTCTTCATCAAAGTGTTCTCTGCTGATAAGTGGAGAGATTGTTATGTATATTTTTGTCTACTAGAATGCAGTGTATAACCAGATGATGTCAGTGATCCTCCATCTTTGGCACAATGCCACAATATCATAATTTGTTTCCTTTTACTATGCACTAACACCAGGCATCACTACACTGCCCTAAGTCAAAAGAACCCCATGTCTCTATGATGCTCTGGTAGTGAGATATGGCTATTTCATGTTACATGTCTGCTGGTAATTTTTCACCCAATTTTTCGACCAAATATTAAATGCCTAATCAATTAAAAAGTAGTCAGAGCACATATTTTCTCATTAAGTCAATTAATTTCCAACCATGGTGAGTTAAGTGCCAAAATGAAGAAAGAAATCATTAAAGCTGGACTACGGAATATAGACCTCTCTCTATCCACAAAATTGAAACATACAGTTGCGTGCTACTTGCAGAGTATTTCTTCTACATAATTTGATTTTTTGACACTTCTGTACAGCCTGGGTGAATATGACGGTTACCCCATGGTTACTGGTGATCACCGTATCAGAGCAGATTTGTCATGCTGTGCCAAGACAGCAATAAGATATTCAGACAAAATTTATATCTATATTATATTTATTTATAAAAAAAAAATCATCTGAGCAGGTATGTATCATATCTGCCACTGTGCTTCGGGTCTTGTTTGACAAAGGCTCTGTTGCGTTTCCTTTTTGATTGCAGACTCGTTTGATGTTTTGATGATTCCACAGAGGTCAACAAGGGTTGCTGTTCATGCTGTTCAACGGTCCATGTTCATCACCAAATAGCTGATTAGTTAAAAAAAAATCACCGTTCTCTATGTACTGGCTCAAAATTTTAATTATTATTTTTGTTGTTTTGTTTAGCATTTTTTAAAAATCGAATTGTAAAATGTTTATTGAATTAAAATAAATTCTGTCTGTTAAGCAGCTGCTGATAAATTAATTACATAAAAGTGGATTTAGAAGGGTGCTGCACATTAGTGGTGGCTTAGCGGAAAACGTAAAATAATTTTGTATTATTAACTGGTCTCAGATTTAATATCTGGTAAATACAGCAATACAATTTTAGATACAAACTAAAAGAAAACACATGAACAGTAGCCTCACCTGTAGCATTTTTGCCCTCCCGTTCTTTCCATAGCCTTATGAGGGCATGGCTTTGGTCTTGTAGAGAATTTGGATTCTCATTTCTTATCTGATTGATCTGTACTTCACTGAATTCAAGCTCTCGAGCCAGTTCTGAATGAACATAAACACACTGGTAATAAATCACGCATTTAATTCAAGTTAACGGAGTATACTTATGAAACAAAGTGTCCTTGTGACTGCAAGGCAATAAGTGTTGAAATAAGGTTTACAACAATAAAAAGTAGGCATGGCAATTATTGCAAACAAACGCAACAATTTTTTTTTCCAATATTGCTGGGTCACTCTTATACCTTATTATTAAGTATTGTCCTGCATACTGACATTTGAAAAAAGTCAGTATTGAGCAGTGATCTCCAAATGTTCTATTTACAAGTCACTGTAACTGAATTAACGTAATGACAAAATTTCTGTAAGCTAGTAAATAAAAAAGCTGCTTACCTGACCAGCTGAAACCGAGGTGGTCTGCTATTACAGCCAGGCGCCCCTCTTTCCTATCAGCCTCATCCTGTGGATCTACTGCAAATTCCAGCAAATCAGCAAGAGCCACATAAGCACACAAATCTAATACTGGAAGTTCTTTTTTTTTTTTTTTCTTAAACAATGTATCATTTAATGCTAAGGTAAAAAAGGTCACTGGCTTTCTCATGTAGAAAATACATCAATTAATATTAATATTTTAACTATATTTTTTTAAACCAACATTTCTGAACACACCAGAAACCATTAGCATTTTGGACTAATTTCAAACAATGAGCAAATACAAGGTAAACTATTAATCATTAATAAATACTGTAAATCTCCAAGGATTTGAGAACATTGTAAAGATTGTATATCTACATCATCTCAATATCAACAGCATATCACAACCTATGTTTTAACTTTAACCAATTCTGTCATAATTTTACATGTATTCAGTGAATATACCAGCAAAAATAAATAAATAAATAAATAAATAAATAAAACCTCAACAGCATTTGGCTTTATATTAATGTTAAAATTTAAGTCAGATAAAAGGAAAAGAGACAGTCACAAACATAGCCCAAACATCAAAGAAGCACCACGAAGAGTTGAAGCATTAGTTACAAGACAGAGAAGCAGCACTTTCATCACTGAGGTGCTGAGGCAGATGAGAAAGAGATAATGGGCCCCAAGAGATGGGGGATACCTTGACTTCGGACTTTATCAGCAGGGATTCGTTCCATCTGCGTCTCAACAGGGTTGTCCCATCGGGGCCTAATGACCAAGGAATCCTCAGGGAAAGGCATTTGCATGTCAATGAAAGGTTCACTCTCTATTACTGAGGCATTGATGGTGCTGTTTTCATCATCAGATAGGGCAGCAGCCTCCCGTTTGTCTTTCTCTGCCTGAGCCAAACTTTCCACTACCTTAGCTGCCTCTTGACTAATCTCTTCAAAAAATGCAATGGACTGTTTGTTTGTGTCAGCTGGCCGACTCTTTTTTTGTTTTGCTGGTGTAGAAGTTTGAACTGGCTGGCCGGGCTTTCCCCTTACTGGTAATCTTGAAGGAAGTGTCTTAGTTGTGCTGGATAGGTCAGTGCTTTTTGGACGATTCTGGTCCTTTTTGGCTGGTTTCTTGGTGGAATCACTTTCACAGAAGCTCTTGGCTTTGGAAGACTTTGTTAAACTGGAGGCTATAGATGGGCCTGTGTCTGTCTCAGATTTTCTCCTTGATTGAGGTTTTATAGGCAACTTTGACTTCTTATCCTTGGCAAGTTCTACAGATTCAGACCTGAGGGAGCTGGCCTTAACTGGGATTCGGGATTTTGGTTTCTCTTCCTCTTTGGAGGTGGACATATCTTTTCTAGTCGTAGATGATGCTGCAGTGTAACTTTTAGAGAAAGGTTTACTTTGGGAGTCTGTCTTTTCAGGGGTTTTGGTTTGTTCTATTACTGAGTGCTGATCCTCTGGGGATGAATCTGAGGACTCTTGGTCTTGTTGGGAATGAACTGATCTAGTAACTGTTGACACTGCTGTCTGGACATTGGCTATGACAGGGTCAGAGGAACCAGGATCAGATACTAAATGTCCCTCACTCATAACTTTGTCTGATTTAACCTCTAGCATTGTTTGGTCCTTCTCTGAGGTTTTGGTTGAGGCTGAAATCTCCAATTTGATAGGGGGTTTAGACTTTGAAAAATCTGACTTTGTAGCTGCAGCCAGATTATCCCCAGCAGGAGCATGTACAGATAAATCTGCAGCCTCTTTAAGGAGGTCGTCATCCTCCTCTGTTTTTATTTGCAAAGAGAGGTTACAACCAATCCCATTCTCAGCATTATTGGATGCTCTAACAGGTTCATTCCCTCCTTCTTCAGCTATGCCCTCTACAATGGGTTGCTCTATTTGGTAAAATGCAAACCCTTCCTCCTCGTAACTCCTTTTTGTCATGTCTATCGCACCACTTCTTGTCATCTCAAAAAGTTTTCCTTCTTGGAAAAGGAATGGATTTTGTTCACTTGTTGGCGTACCCTCCTCAGTGGGTGTCCTTGCTGGTGTTGTGTCTGGAGTTGCCCCTTGGGAATGGCGATCTACAGCCAGACCCAAGATCTTTTGCTCTTCCTCTTTTACTCTTGCTGCAAATGCATCATCATCTTCTCGCATTGAATTCCAGGTGTCTGTCTCTGCTTTTGCTGTGACTCCTCTAGATTCAGTCTTAGGAGGTTCCTCCTCAGCATCATCTTCCTCTGTGTCATCATAAATACATATTTCTGGTTTAAATGTTTCTTTAGTTTGCCCAATAATAATTGGAATAGAATCAATATCTAAGATGCCACTACAAATATCAACATAAGATGCCCCTGCATGCCTCATGTAATCCCCTTTAATCTCATCTGTTACATTACACTCTTCCTGACTATGTAATTTATAATCAATATTTTGGTAATTAGCTGCCTCATTCTGCTGTTCATGACTGTACATTTCTTGACTGCCTATTGATCTTTTTAAGCTTTGCTCTTTTTGTTCATCTGTTATATTTGCAACCAGATTTTTGCTGTTTGAGGCAGTTTGGTTCAGCTGTGCTAACTCTGAATCAACACAATCTCTGTCCTTAAATTTCTCACTATGAGATTCTTGAAGGTGTGGTTTTATGGTATGCTTTTCTGAGACAGACTGAGGTCTCCTCATTGCTGATTCAGTTGAAGATGCTGCACTGTGGGCCATGGTTTGTTGAATGTCGTCAGGAGTTTGGGGGCTCTTATGAATACCTGCTGGAAAAGGAGAGGGAGGTTGTACTTTAATGATCGGTTCAACAGACCGTGCTATCTCTGAGGCTTGTTTGAGTTCACTAAACCCAACATCATCCACAGAGGATGTTTCATGTTTGGATGCAAGCCCAAACAGTTTGAAGCTGTCATCTCCTGCATCAGATGCTACCGAGGTCTGAGAGGATTCACTATCTTTTCTATTGTCCTTTTTGTCTTTTGCATCTTGTTCCATTTCATCAAATGTTTTTATTTTGGCAGCCATTTTAAACATCTCTTCCTCTGGAGTAATTTTCCTCTGTGTCAGGCCACACTTCAACTGATCATCTTCTACTGTCTCCTCTGGGATTACTGATGCCTTAAAGGGAACAATCAGGACCATGGGGTCTGGGGTTTTGGGATTGACCTCATAACTTACCTCTTCAGAACTTGGTGTGTCAGGTGAGAGAGGACTCTTACCCGAACTTGTCATCAGGGACGTCTGCTCACAACTGTCATCGTCGGCATTACCCTCCTGTTCTTTGAGCATTCTACTACGCAAACTGTCTGGGGGGATTTCAGGGGCTTTGGAGGATGTCAGGGGCCCTGAGGTCACACTGGGTTGTTCTACTGTAGGTGGAAAAGCCAGGGTGGTTTTCATCTCTATGGGGCTGCTTTCTAAAGAGTCACGGCACGGGGATTCTTTTGTTGGACTAGGCTCAATAGAGTCTGGGGTTTTATGGGAAGAGTTGTCTTCCATCAAGGGGCTACCCTCTAAAGAGTCCTTGTGGCTAATGGTAAAAGAGTCATCAGCTACTGGACTAAGGGTCTCTGAATCTTGGTGTCTAAGAGGTAGCACTAGACCACCATGATCCTGCGTAGCTGCCTTTGAGGCCAGGGAGTCAGCAGAGGTTGGAGTTGGTTGACCGTCAAATGATTCCTCATCGCTCAAAAAACTCTCTAGTGTTTCAGATGTTCTTTTTGTCAGTTTTCGAGATTTAGATGGCTTGGATGACAGAGAAACAACGTCCTTACCAACAGAAGTTTGTTCACCCTCAAAGTTCACCCCCCTATTCCCATGAGGAATAGACATAGACTCACTTTTTGTCGGTTCATCCACCGCTTCACTCAATGCTGGATGATGAACTGTAGCTTCAGATTCCTGTTTATTAGTTGTCTTCATCTCAGTAGAAAAAGAAACAGATACTTTACTTGTCTTGACTTTAGGGGTGACTGCTACTGATTGTGAAGTCTTTGCAAGTATAGACTGAGCTGGTTTTTTCGGTGATAATGAGAGGCTCTCAGGACTTGTTTCTGGAGTCTCAGCCATGCCCTCATGTTTGTAACTTTCCTCAGAACTCAAAGGGGCTTCCACTTCAGCAAGGCTGGCACTGGGTGAGTCCACCAATGCTTCATGTTTAACGCTGTCAGAGCTGTCATCAAATGCACTGTTCTCTGTACCATTATCAGGCAAAAGATCTCTGCGCTGTTCTGACAAATTTTGAGGAGTTGTTTTTGTCATGCTTGAGTGAGTTAAAGGACCTGCTGACTCTATTCCAGAAACCACAGCCTCATCACTCTTTTCCTGTGGACGACTCTTTTGACTTGCTTTTGTATCTTCTTCAGTGTCTTCGGAGGTTTTCACATCTTTTTCTTCATGGTGACCTTCAGGCTTTAAAACATTGAGAGACACTTCCTGATGTGAGGGTGCTTGGGGAAGACATTGTGATTTTGTGAGGGTAGCCTCTGCTTGACTCACTGTTGTGGATTCTGTTTTGGAAGGCCCTTTGTGCTCAAAGAGCCCAGATTTTCTTTTTGAGGGGTCTTGGCCAGTTTGAAATGCTCTCATTAGTTCTCTTACAGACATGGTTTCTTCTAGTCTCCCAGGCTCAGAGCTTGTTGACCTAGAAGCAGACTGTTTCTGGGGTAAAGAAGTCTGTTTTTTCAGGCCCAATGTTTTCTGATCTTTGACAACAGAAGATGCTTTGGTTTCTGTTGCTTTATATGGAGATTTTTGGCCTGTCTGTTTTTTCTGACCTTTTTGTTCTTCCTCTACTTTCTTTTGAAGAGCCTTAACTTTCTCTTTAATGGAACCGATTGGTGTCTCCTCAACCACTGGTGATACAGGAGACTTTTTTTGGTCTCCAGGGACGGGTAGAAGGACATCCCCTTCGGAAGACTTCCCGGAGCTTTTACTAACAACACTTTCTTTTGTGCTAAATGACTGGGTTTCATCTGTGTGTCCTTGAGGCCCTTTCCTTCTGACTGGCTTTTTTACTTCTGTTGTATGGGCCTTAGTGTCTTTTGCCACTGTAGGGACTATTTTTCGACCACCTCTGCGCAGAACAACCTCAGTGAACCTTTGCTGTAATGGAGACTCTTGGGATGCAGGCCTAGATGGTTCAGGTGCATCCAATAAGTATTCCTTAACTTCACCACCGGCCATGCCAGGCCTGTCCCTAGCACCCTTTGGTCTCTGTGATCCTCTGTTGACTCGAACTTCCTTTAGAAGTGATTCTTGAGATTCGAAGGCGGCCATCATTTTGGCCTCTTCGATTTCACTTTCAGTTAGGAGTACCCACCCCTCATCCCTCCTATATGGACGACTGTCTGTTTTTGAAGACTCTTCATTGTCACATGTTCCACTTCTCAGAATTTCACTAACTTTCTCCAAATCCTCTTTGACTTTTTCCATTATCTCAAAAGGCTCTGCTGACACCTCCTCCACCCCCTTATCTAAATAATCCCCTTGCATGGGGCCCGCTTTCTCTGAGGAATCAGTGGTCAGAATAGCAGTCATTTTGATAAGGTCTTGTTTCATCTCTGACACTTCAGAGAGTAAATCTGGACTTGCAAGGGCAGGGGAGTCTCGGATCAATTGTGTTTTCAGGAAAGATGTTTCGGTTGTTTCAGTGTCTTCATCATCTTCCGTTTCGATGACATTTAAGGAGCAAATTAACCAAAATTTAAATTAAAGGGACAGAGATTTGAAAAAGAGGTAAGGGATCAATTCAAGTAGGTCAAGTTTCAAGGACCAGAATGCATCAAGATGATAAAAAGCTACGTAGACTGTGGGATAATGAGTGGAGAGTCTACTGGACTTATGGGAGAATAACAACTGCAAAGCAAATACTAACCAAATCTTAAAGACGACAAAAGAATAAGCAGGAAACTTGCTTATTCACATTTGGTTTAACAGCACACTCACACACAAACAAAAAAGACAAACTAAGGTGATAATTAAAAAGGGAGACGAAAATAAGCCAACCCAAACACTGGGACATGTACTGAAAAACAGTGACACAAAGTGGACATTGCTCATGTAAAACTCATGTCTACAGAACAAAGAAAGAGAGAGAAAGAGAAAGAGAGTATTCTGAGAATTCAAGAGAGAACTTAATAAAACTAAACTCATTAAAACATTTTTAAGAAAGCCAGTGATATGAAACTAAAATGGAATTACATCAAAAATAAATGTGTGTTTGAGAAAGTGGAAATTAAAGCATTTAAACAACATATACAGAATATTTTTTATCATAACTGAAAATGAAATTATTATTATTCTTTATTAGTAGTGTCAATGATGAATAGTGTTAAACAAAGAGCAGTATTAAAAAAATCATTCACACACACAAGACAACATTCAAAATATGTTGTACTGTTATCTCCTTAGTAAATTAACATGTTACTGTGTGCTAAGTTTCATGTAGTAATACAGGGGTGGTGAACATTGGTCCTGGAGAACCGCAGCCCTGCAGAGTTTTGCTTCAAGCCTAATCAAATGCACCTGAACAAACTAATCAAGGTCTGCACGATTACTAGAAAGCTACAGGCAGGTGAGTTTTAATTAGGGTTGGAGCTGAACTCTGCAGGGCTGCGGTTCTCCAGGACCGGAGTTCGCCACCCCTGTAGCAATAGATCTGGGTTCTTACACCTAAACATTAATCTAATTTATGTATTATACTTGTAGGTCACATTACATAGTGTGGTGATTTGATACTCTCTAAAGCAATAGTAAGCAAACTATACAATGTTATACCCAACTGATAAAGCCACATATCTACAAAAAATAAAAATAAAATAAATAATAATAATAATAATAATAATAATAATAAAACACAAACAAACAAATCGGGCAATGACTAGTTTAAACACAGGCTTACATCATATGCTCACTTGTGTTTTTTGTGTTTTTTACATTCCCACACTATATAAAGAGAGGGAATAGTCTTGCTAGGCTGGCTTAATAAAACAAAAACAAAACAAACAAACAAACAAAAAATATGCATGTGTAAGAATGCAGGGGCACCAAAAAAAAATAAATAAAAAATAAGGAGGGTGACTAATACAGCTTTGTATGGAAATCATAATTTGCTTTGCAGATTGTTATTTGTAAAGAAGGGAATAGGGCTCTAGAACAGTTGAAAACATAAAACATCACCACAGTATGAATGAAATTCACATTGAGCACAAAGTAATTATTAAAAAACCTCTCCCTCTGTCATGATTCTTAAACCGATTAGAATAAAACTAACATAAAAAAAAAGAAAGCTACACTCACTAATAATAAAAATAAACTCACTGTATCACCTAAAGCAGTAGTATCTCAGTCCTGGGGAACCACAGCTCTGCACATTTTTATGTCTTTTATTCAACACACTAAATTCAGATCCTGAGCTTGTTAGGAGAGTGCTGAAATGAACTGTTTAAAATAAGAGATACATACAAAATGCATAGAGTAAAAGGTCCCCAGGACTGGAATTTAAAAGAATAATTCACCAAAAATGAAAAATAATCCACAAGTAAAACACAACTCCAGTCCATCAGTAAATGTCTTGTGAAGTGAATATCTGTATGTTTGCAATAAACAAATTCATAATTAAGACTATTTTGACTTTAAACTCATTTAACCACTTCTATCCATAATATTGCTTTCTCTGGTGAAAAAGATGTCTCAAGAGAGAAACATGCCCAGATCAAGCACAGTTTACAAGCAAAAGATTCTAAACAAATATTTAATTGGATTTTGATGTAAGAGGACAACAATGAATTGGCCTTTTCACTGGAAGAAGTGTCATTATGGACTCATATTTTGACCAGAAGCAATGGTTTAAAGTTAAAATGCCTTAAAGATGGATTTGTTTCTTATACGCATTTAGCTTTTTACTTCACAGGACCTTAACTGATGGACTGGAGTTGTGTGGATTACTTGTGGACATTATTGTGATGTTTTTACCATTTGAATTCTGACAGCACCCATTCACTACAAAGAATCCATTGGTGAGCAAGTGATGTAATATTACATTTCTCCAAATCCGTTCCAATGAAGAAACAAACTCATCTATGTCTTGGATGACGTAGCATGAGGGTAAGAAAATTTTTAGGAAATGTTCATTTTTGGGTGAGCTATTCATTTAAAACCATTGATCTAAAAAGAATAAAAGATTAAGTGGTAAGGGTCATTATAAAATGGGTGCTTTTGTGTGTCATATATATTTATTAACATAGCACAATGCAATAAATTAACACCTAACAGCTCTAGCGGTTAATAAAAAAAATAAATTCGTCTTGTGAAAGAAATTGTAGCCGGATAAAATAGTCCCAATATAAATACTTATTTATAGCCTTACCTTAGTGATTCAGACAAAGATGTTTTGGTAGATGGATTCAAAATTTACCGGCTCATATCAAGTTTGTTAATTTTTAACCAAAAAATTCCATAGCATACCTTGTAAGTGTTATATAAATTTACTTTTAAAAACTGCATTTTCAATAGCAAAAGCAACCCATTTTATATAGACCAATATGTGTATAATTTACAGGGTTACTCCACCACAAAATGAAAACTTTGTCATTAATCACTTACCTCCACGTCGTTCCAAACCCGTAAAAGCTTTGTTCATCTTCAGAACACAATTTAAGATATTTTGGAAGAAAACTGTGAGGCTCGTCACTGTCCCATTGCCTGCCAGGTGAATACCACTTTCAAGACACAGAAAAGTATGAAAGACGTTGTCAAAATAGTACATCTGCCATCAGTGGTTCAATTTGAATTTTATGAAGCGCCGAGAATACTTTTTGCACGCAAAGAAAAAAAACAATAGCAATTTTATTCAACAATTTGTCTCCTCCACGTCAGCGTAGTGCCATTTTGGAGAATATCCGCTGGACATAAACTGCGTACACAGTTCTGCATCAGCCGCGCCACACGCATACATTTTCTATGTATATTTACGCTTTGATTTGAATGAAAACAGTGTATCCGGCGTATGCAATGCATCCAGCGGATAGTCTCCAAAATGATGCTACGCTGGCGGGGAGGAGGCGAATTGTTGAATAAAATCGCTATTTTTTTTTCTTCACGTACAAAGTGTTCTCGTTGCTTCATAAATTCAGATTGAATCACTGATGGCAGATGGACTATTTTGACGATGTCTTTCATACTTTTCTGGGTCTTGACAGTGGTATTTACCTGGCAGTCAATGGGACAATCACGAGCCTCCCGGTTTTCATCCAAAATATCTTAAATTGTGTTCCTTTTACGGGTTTGGAACAACATGGGGTGATTAATGACAACATTTTCATTTTGGAGTGGAGTAGCCCTTTAAGTCATTTTTGTTGTGATGTTCAAAGGAATGTAAAAGACGTGAGAATCATTATCCTGAAGTTTACATTAGCATTAATTTAAGAAAAGTGTTATACAACAGGCAATAGTCAACTCACTCAGACACAAATAATTATTTTACGGAATGTTAATATCATGCATTATGACTTATTTTACAGTGGTGACATTCTCAGTTAGTAAGTTAAATGAAAAGGTGTCTGGTGTACGACAACATATTTTAATTAAACTAGACATCTTACATTTCTCAAGCGTTCGGCTTGTCTGTAAAGAAAAACAGGTGAAAAAAATTCAGTTGTATACATGCTATGCATTAACAGACATCCTAACAGCTTAAAACTGTCAATTTACTTTCCGATTTCATACTATTTGACCCCACATAAACTGTCTGGATGCTGACATTACATCTATCACAGCTGGTACAGCAAACAAAATATAGTTAGGAGAAAATGTGTGCAAACCCTTCAGAATGATCTGTATTTTATGCATGAATGGTTACTAAAACAAGCAAACAAAAATACATTTAAGGAGCCATTCATGAGATTCTAAGGGTTTCAAAACATTTTCTCACTATTGCTGTTCACACAACAGCTTATCTCTGTGCACTAACACAATACTACTGATACTGCTACTTATAATTAAAGCCAGCGGGACTGGACAGAGTTTTGAACTGAGGTAATGGAGGAAAGCAAAGGACATTTTGTTAATTAAAGTGCAAAATTCCAGTTACCTCCTCATCAGGTTCTTGTTCTGAATCTGATTCCTTTGAGGAGCAAAAAGCAGCAAAAGAGGAGGAGAGCACCAGAAGATAGAAAGGACAGAGGTTCAAGAAAGACAGAAGGGGACAGAAAGAGCAGGCAAAGCAGTTATCACAGCAACAGAACATGTCTGAGACCAGCCAGTGAGGTGTGGTGTGACGGGAGTGAGGTGCAACAGAAATGCATTAAAGCATTTATCAGTTATTAACCCCAATACGCTGTGATATAAAATAAGGCAATAATTAAGTAAAAGGAAAATATGGCTCTAATGATGAGGCCTTCCAAACAATAAGTTGTGAAATAGACTAATTAAATTTTGTGGTGCTTCAACTTTAAAATTTATTTAAAACTGTGTAGACATTGTGGTCTGAAACAATCATATGACGGCAACAAAATGAATGTAATTCATGCAAACCTGCCATAAAAGCTGACAAAACAAACAATCACAAAATAAATGGAAATGCAGTTTCACTGGACAATGCCTTTTGCAGCTCTGTAATGTCAGTAATAGCATATGGCATAAACTTACCTTAGAGTAAGCTGGCAGGCTGATGTTTAAATTGCATATTGCACTATGAGTCAAGGTCCTATAAGATCTCGGCTCCTTTGTGAAGGACAAACGTCCACAAGGCTCTTGAGTATTGTCTCGTATCTACAAATGATTCAGCAAGTGTGCAGTTAAACAAGTGTATGGATCCAACTCTAATTCCTTCGTATATAAATGCCTCATAGTTGACTTACTTTGATAAAAAGAGCCAGTCGATTCTCTTTAAAGGCATAGAAGCTGAAGACATGATGCTGGCCACTTTTTGTTAGAGGAACCAGGTTTCCAAAACAGTCTACATAGATTGGTTTTCCTTCTAATACCTAGAATGCAACATAACCACAAACTCTATTACATATCTGGTTATGGGAAAACACAAAAATAACTAACAGTCCCTATGTTAAAAATCCATTCAAACGTGTGTGTGTTTGTTAAAATAATTTCCTAAATGTTGATGGTAATCAATTTTGGGCAAAATGTATCATATTGTTATTGTAGAAATCATTACTAAATTGTACACTGCAAAGGTGAGGAAATTAGGAACCCCTCTGGAGGTTGGTCAACAAGGAGAGATGATAACACAAGACTAATGACACGAACAAATCATTAGTCTAGTTGGGTCTACTCCAGCAGCATACAGTCTACAGTAAGTCATCTAGCTAGTCTAGTCTAAGTTAAGGTTTGACCCAAAGCCTTAGTTTCCGACTCAATTACCAATTGATGGTTTGTTCGGGTCAGGTCAGTGTAATAGGATGCATTGCTAGAAACTTGGGAACAAGTTTCTATTTATTTGTGGTTAAAAAAACACTGCAAACAGCCTAATAAAGCCTTATATAAAAACCTTTTGTATGTAGTTTCTCAGAATGCTCCAAATGACTGAAACAAGGTGACAATTACTTCCTTTCTGGTAATAACTTTCTCCTTCCTTTGACGTGGTCTTTCAGCTTGATCACATGAACCAGTCACGTATTTTACCTCTTCATTAAAATAAACTCCCAACCAATTACCATTGAAAAAAACAATTGGTTGGGAACCAGTGGTTTACCACTGGACTGGGTTGCACTGAAGTATATCAACAAGAATCCAGTGTAGCAATACCCATGACTCACCTCCACATCTCGGCTACGTGCCACTTCTGTGAAGTTCTCTTGCTGCTCCAAAGTTTTGTCCATTTTATCATCAGTCATACAGAAACAGCGCAGTCGAGCCTCAATAGGGTCATGTGTTTTGGCAAAGATGACGAATTTGGCCATGTAAGGTACACAGATGATCTCACGATACACCTGAGTGGCGAAGTTCACCGACTCCTGCACCTGCCTGCAGTCTATTAGCCAGAATCTGATAAAAGAAATATGGGAGATATTGGTGCTTATTTATATTCTATGTATGTATGTATTGTGGGCTTAAGATTGGTCATTAGAATGGTAAAATTTGTCATTCAAAATCAATCAAATCAATCAAAAAGACAAAAGAGTATGAATTTAACATATATTAAATAATGCTCAGGCAGTGCTTGTAGAGAAAATACCTGGCAGACACATTTGTGGTGAAAGACACACAATCATTGGTGAATGTTAATGGTGTAGTCCCGGTGATATCCTCCCACTGAGCAGGAGTGGTCCCACCTAAACATGCAAAAATCGGTTACAAAATCCAAACATGTTTTTAAATTTAGCAACAATATTTTGGTATTTTCAAAAGATTTTAATGGTTTTCTTGATCATTGTTTTGTTGGTCTCTAGTTTTGTCCCCTAATATTTATTTTAATTTATTTTTATATCATGTCATTTTTTAAAGACTTCTCTGTAAAAATTTACAGACTGTAAAATCTTCTTCCAAACAGTCATTTTAAGTAAAGATTTGGGAACTTCAACAACAACGGAACATTATCGGCATATATAGCCAGAAACTGGTCATTTTATTGCAAATCAGAAGTACGTCATGAAACTCAGTGCAAACAGATTATTCTAGGTTCTACACCAAGTCCTGAATGACTTAACCCATGCCACTGGTTGTACTGCTACAGTGTTACACTTAACCTATGAATGGTTTACTTACTGTGTAGTTGTCTCTGTATATTGATTAAGGATTGATATGGCTTTAATGCATGTTCTGCTACCTACAGAACAGAGCATTTTGTTTTGCTGGTGTATATTCCTGTTTACTTTCTCACCTGTGATGCTGCATAGCAAACGTAATGTAGGAGTATCTCCACCTCCAAAGCCGCCAAGGACTGGGTCAGCAGAGCTCTTTGGGACAGGGATAGTCATAGTTATGGGTTTATGGAATTTCCTCCTCCGTGGTTCCAGAGTGACTATAGGGCTAAATGTGGCTTTATTACCCAAATTCTTCCTCACTACATCAACATTCATTGGTTGAGCCTGGCCAAAAAGCAAAGGCAATAAAGAACACAATGACAGGTTCAGAGCAAATTAATAATGTAAAGTTACACATTGTATCTTGTCCTCTATTCAAAATGTGTAAATATTGTGACTGTGTAAACAGAATGCCTGTGATAGCACATCAGCTCAAATACGTAAAGAAAAAAACACTAAAAATGTCATTTAAAATAACGATTAATTAAATCTGAGAACTTTTAACTTTTGTCTTAAACTTTTAATTAAAATCACTGAAAGTACATTGTATTATTTCTGCTACTTTGAATTGAATTACTGATGATTAAAATCAAGCTAAAATTCTAAAAAGCAGTAGAAATCAAACAAAATATTGTGACATATTAAATGACAGAAAAAGATGACTGTCATAACATTATCATTGCAATTATTATAATGTTATAGCAAAATGAAAAGGGAAAACTGACAAAAAAAAATAAAATTAAATAAAATTAACTAAACTAAAATACAGCTGCGTGCACCGTGATTCTACATTTTTTTTAAATATTTTTTATTTAATCTCCATGCTACCTGCAGCCCAACACGGATGCGTTTAGTGAGAGCTCCCTCTGGGAAGACAGCCTGTACTTGAGGGACCACTGTGCTACTCAGAACTCCACCTTCTGGACCAATAAGATTACTGTCCTGCTTAATTCGTGACACCACAGCAAAATACTGTGGAAAGTCCCGAGTGATAATGCGACAGATTCGCTTTCTCTCCAACTCTTCTGGTGGGTCCAGTCCTAAAAAAACGAAGATGTACATAATGTATAAAACAGCCAATGAGAAAGGGACCATTCAAATGAGTAAAAATGGACAGTCTACAGGACATGAAGACAGTAAATGAAAATACCCTTATGCATTATAAAAAAAAACAAAAAAAACAAAAAAAACAACAACACTAATTGTGTAGACCTGCGTCACCATGTCAGAAAGAAGAAGGAAGGTTATCATTTGTATTTGGTCATATTAATGTCATGCTTATATGTAGATAATGTGTTTTTCTCACCCTCATCCATGCCATTGAGGATCTGGTTGAGCTCTTCTTCTGTGTACTCACAATGATGCTCTTTCCAACTCTCTCCTGTTTCACTGCGTAAGATCACCAGCTCCCTCTCCTTCCCTCTTAGAGCCGCAAAGTGAGGGATCTCCACAATCACCGGCCTAACACCCAGCAGGAAGTTAAAAAATGTTATTCATAAAAAAGCGTAGGTGTGTGTTTATGTGTTTTGATTTGTATATTTATGTTCAAATTCTATATTATGTACAATATTATTTACAGTTAGGAAATCACTGAAAGCAATGGCCTTGAGAGGTCTACTGTTTTCATTTTATGTAATTGGTATAATATTGTACAATAGGAATAAGAAATTTCATATTACATTTACTTTTCTCTTATTGAAGTAACTGCAAAGATTATATCTATATCATGTCTATATCATGTAGGATATCTGTAATTAATGTGTATTATATTGTCTTTTTATTATTTTATTTCATTAGAATGTTTAAAAAAACAAACAATGTTTACAGAAAGCAACTGGACTTGGTTTTCAATTTGTTTTAATTCAGAGCTGAAACACCTTGATATGCCCAGATACCTCAGTACTTCAAATCTATCAGGTCTTGATTAAAATTCTGCTGGACATATTTACTAGACTATGACCTAAATGAGTGAAAACTTTCACACACACATACTAACAAAAACGGTGTCATATAACAATATTCATGTTATGTTCATACCTAAAAATGCACACAATCACTAAAATTCATGCTGCAACAGAAGTAGCTCAGAAAATGGCAAAACAAAACAAAATGAAAAAAAAAAAAAGATGAGCACAAAAAGCTGGGTACAAACAGTCATCTAAAAGAGCTAAAGGACACACTTAGATGATTTGGAATAACACACTTGTGACAAATCACTACAAACACTATGGGAGTGTTGTTTTGGTCATGAATTTCCCAAACCTGTGAAATGTTGATGGCAATGTATGTCATTAAATTCACAATTTTGTTGATCAGTTTCAACAAGTTTGGAAAAAATCATGAGTAATCAAGACTAAAATGCAAAAATAAAAATGACACTAGGGTGAACCTATGGTACCATACACTACTACAGAGAGCCACTTTACAATGAAAGCAGAATACAACCGAATACAACACATTTAAAAAGGAAAAGAGTGTGAAAGGAGAAAGTGGGGTGAGGGACTGGCATCCACTGGTTGTTTTATGTGTCACTCCTACCCCAGAAATTTTGTCCCTGGTGGGCCCAGTTGCAGAATGCGGCTAACCAAACTCTCACCCTCATTCAGAGGGGGTGGGGCAGTAGGGAGGTGGAGCTTACTGTCATCCAATAGCAGCAGTGAGAAAAGAGAGCACAGATGGCATATTGTCGAGTTTGCTTTGTAGATCCTTTTCCATTTAGAACAGATTATTTTTCTTAGAAAATGTGCAAACTGGCAAAAAGTCAGGAGAGTTTAAAATCCTATTTGTATTTAGTAGCTAGCGAGGAGAAAAAAAAACAACTTTTATATTCAGATTTGAAGAAGGAGCTAGCAACATTGCCTACTTATTCACAATAATGGTTCCTCTAATCAAAACCATTACCCCTTTAAATCATGTGCCCCTATGGCGCATGATGGGCCTCTTAATCGATTCAGGCTTTACATTCTCTAATTTTCAGAATGCCTAAATTAGGGGTCAACAAACTTGATGCTAGAGTTTTGGATTTTTACTCCAACACACCTGCCTGGAAGTTTCAAGTATATCTAGTAAGACCTTGATTAGCTGGTTCAGGTGTGTAAAATTAGGGTTGGAGCTAAACTCTGCAGGACACCGGCCTTCCAGGACCGAGTCTGGTGACCCCTGGCCTAACTTGAAGAACTGTGTCAGACCTCTGATGCATAATAAAAGTACGTCAACAGTTGTGCTCCACAAAAGAAAGGCTTCTCCTTATTGCCTTTGAGATTTTACCCTGTTGGTTCCACCATGTTTCATGTTGTGTAGAGTTCATCAACGAATGGAGCTTACAATAGTAATCAAGACATTCTGTCAGTCATCTGATGTGCCAAGCTAATGACATTTGGGGTCCTGTTTGGAAAGCGCCACAACCACTAAACTTTATCCCTGCAGTAGGTCCTACCTGAAAAGGGAGAAACTACTACAAATCCAGCGACTGGTGGCAGAGACAAAGCTCTACCTAAGAGAAGATGTGGCTTTACCCTCAGGCAAACCATGGACAATACATCATATGGGATTACCAATAGGGAATCACTACATATGGAGCACCTAGCACAAGTACATAGGCTGACCTGAAAGGGCATGCACCACGAGTACTGGGCCTTGTGAGCCTCAGCCAGATTCGAATGCTGAAGGGTGCTGGAGGGTAAGACATGTCCAGAGTCTGCTAGTCCAGGAAACTCACATGCACAAAAAATGCGCACTTTATCGCCTCGGAGAGGGGAAAGGTGCTGTGTGCCGGCAGATCACCCTACCAGATGCCCACAGTTTATCTCCTCCTACCACACAGCACATGGAACAAAACTGGTTCATCCCATAGATTTTAAAACCTTGCAAAGGTATTAGGTGTCACCCAGCCCGCAACTGCACAGAAGTCTGTTAGAGACATGCATATTCCCTGATCTGCAACATCAGGTGGCTGTATCACCTAATGTGGGCCTCTGGGTCACTTAGTGAACCAAAGCCCTTGCTCTGACATCTTTTTCAGCTCATGAGACAGCATAGTGACTTCAGCAGAATAAGTCAAAGAAAGGAAAGCCATCCAATCCACTCTGGAATACAAAAAGTTCCTCAGGTTTGTATATGGGGGCAAAATGTACCAATTCCAGGGTTTTTCCATCTCATTCTCTGGTCAGGAAAACAGGGTTACATACATAACCAAGACGTTCTCTTTTTTTGGTGCATTATGGAATTAAATAAATAAACTTGATAATGTCCACTATGGAATTGCACACAACGGCTGTCCCCACAAACAGGGCTTTATATAAGGGTGTTGAGCAATTTTAGACACTGCCCTGTACTTGCACTATACTTTATAGATTACCATTCATCAACTGTTAGTCAGCAAGGGAAAAAATATAAAATCAATCATGGAGCAATTAAGAAGAATTAATTTTCGCTGATACAATGAATTTCACTGCAAGCCATTTAGCAAAATAAATACATAATAAAATAATAAGAAATAAAAATTCAGGTGTTGCAACCTTATTAAATACAGAAAAGCAGGAGCAACATCAGTCATTTTGATAAGAGGTGAGTAATAAAAGCAGCAAAGGAGTCCATGACAACATTGTACAATATTCCATTAAAGCAGTGCTAAAAGTGAAAAAGTTCCTATCTATGCAAACTTTTTTTTCCATCCTGACCTAGGCCAACTCAGTACTGCATGCCTTTAGCCCTCCTCCACCCCAGCACCACCCGCCTAGATTTGCTACAGAAGTTCTCCATATTTTAATTGCAGCAGTAGCATGTATTATTGCAATTCTAAGTATGTTTTAATATTAAGTAAAAGTGAAATTGTATACATTAAGACTGAAAGGGAAAAAACACATACATTTCAGAATATTATCACAAAAAGATATGCTTGAGGGAAACAGTCATGGCTTTAAATGAAAAGTGTAAGGTTTTAAAAGTGTATCAGTCAATTTTGTTTAAGGGGTATAAGTAGAACTAAAGATTCTATCACATTTACTAAAATAACATTTTTAATTTACTTTAGCCTATTACCGAACCTAAAATGTCACTTTAAAACAAGCAAAGTGTGATGGGTGGTTTAACATGTAGATTAGACAGTCCCTTCATTTCTAAATGAATGATTTCTGACAGAAAGTACAGGTTTATACTGGTACGCCAGAATTATTCCAGTGTAGCACTAAGCAATGATTAAAAGTCAGCATCTCATATTCTGATCATTAAAATAATACATATAAAAAAATAACATGTTCAGAGTTTAAATAGCGATGAGACACTTTGTGTCTGAATTTCACTATCCAGCACTCCGATCTGCCAAACCAACTCATACCAATAGCTGCTTACCCAAGGAACTGAGCTCCAGATGGTCCAACCTCAATCAGTCTGCTAGCTAAACCATCACCCTCTACCATGGGGGGCATGGTTGCCAGTCGGTGTCTTTTGACCAGTCTACAGGTGACTCGAGTAGGGGCACTGCACTTTCGCGGTGGAATGATCAGTCGAAGACCATTGTGGCGGCATCCTCGCATGGCACCTCCACGGGCATCCACCATGAAGCTTACTAAGAAACTGCATTGTAGATGAACAATGTTAAAATGTATTTTAAAAAGGCATCATATGATCAGATGAAGTAACAGTTTAGTAATGATTAATAAAGAACCACTTCAATGAAAACCATATGCATGTCATGAAATCAAAAGATGATCATGATATTCCAGCCTGGTCTCATTGTTTATAAGTAGGTATTAGTATGTAACATTTACAGACATAAAAATATGTTTGTATGTTTGGATAGATACCGAAATGTACAATATGGACGACTTGACAACATCTAAAACATAAACATTGTTTGCATGTTTACAGATATAAAAACAAATATTATATATATTTTTTAATATATCATAAATATGTGTATATAATATTTATATTTTTACCATTTTATAATTGTATTTTATATCCCTTCACCCAACCCCCAAAGCTTAAAGGAGAAGTCCATTTCCAAAACAAAGATTCACATATAATGTACTCACCCCATTGTCATCCAAGATGTTCGTCTTTCTTTCTTCAGTCGTAAAGAAATTATGTTTTTTTTTTTTTTGAGGAAAACATCTCAGCATTTCTCTCCATATAATGGACTGATATGGTGCCCCGAGCATTTGACATTAAAAAGTATATAAATTGTATTATTTTTATGAAAATAACCAGTTGTTACGCTAGACAAGACCCTTCTTTCTCGGCTGGGATCGTTTACAACCGCATTTGGGATCATCTGAAGCTGCATTTAAACTGCATTTTGGAAGTTCAAAATAAAGGCACCATATCAGTCCATTATATGGAGAAAAATGCTGAAATTTTTACCTCAAAAAACATAATTTCTTTACGACTGAAGAAAGACATGAACATCTTGGATGACAAGGGGGTGAGTACATTATATGTGAATCTTTGTTTTGGAAGTGGACTTCTTCTTTAAACATAACCAATGTTATAGAGTGTATATAAAGGTAAAAATGTAAATTTCTTAAAACCATTTATGTTTGGTTTGTGGTGCATTTTATTATAATTTCTTGCGTTGCTTTTCAAAGCGTATTTCAAAGCTTATTTTGTATCCTACAGCAAGCACATGTAAGAAATGGTTGAACAATTCCAAAAACATTATTCATTTATTATTGATGCCTTGTTTGATGTTAACTTTGAATCGAGTAACTGCATTAAACAAATACGACTGAAATCATAATCTCCATGATCATAAATATAGTAGTATATCAACCAATTAATTCAATTAATTCAATTAATAAATAATCGCTTGTAATTGTGCACATCTATGCCGTTTTTCAAATGTAAACGAGCAAATGTTTTCAGATGGTCAGTACGGTAATATTGTACATTTTATTGTCTATGCAAACATAAGTAAATGTAGGTGTGGTAGAAACACACTACATAAAATTCACACAAATACCCATGAGATCCTGTTGGATATTCTAATGAATCAACATTATGAATACAACATATATTACTGTTTGATTTTCATGCCAACACACACACAACACCTGCACGGACTGTCTGGAAATGTGATTTGGATATTTAATCCTGTAGACACAACATGCACAGCAAACAAAAATGCTCATGTTTATGTATATGAAAATATATTTTGCAATAATGAAAACTCTTGTTCTTGTGCTAGTTATGGTAATGCACAATTAACTTTCAATAGTTTTAAGGTTACAGTAAAGTAATTAAGGTAGTTAAACACAAAACCTGGATCTTTGAACACAAACACAAGCTTTCTTATTCCTTAAGCTCAGTCCTCACAGTTTGCAGGTCAGCACTGAACAAACCATTTTCTGACCATTTTCTCTTCCTGAAAAAAACTGCACAATCCACTACTTGTTTTATCTTTTTTATTCTTTGTTACTCTATTTTTTTTTATTTGTATTGGTGTGTATCGTTGATGCATTTAATTTTCAATTAATCATTTATTTTATCATATTATAGTTTATTTTCTTGTTCTATTATTTGCCTCTATCTGATCTCACTCTAGTCTCATGCCCATGGATGGTTGGCTGAACATCTGATGCATATCGCACACAAAATGACACTTTGGGAGTTTCAAAGTCATCATCGGATTGGTTGAATTACACAGGATTTTTGGGAGATGTATGTGTCATGTTCTTTAACTTTCCACCTGGAAGCAAAGATGCTGCAACGCCAAACCCCCTCATGGAAGAAGAAAGCTTTTGTGTTTACAACTGCAATGATAAGCACTTATCAGGATCAACTAAACACTGGGTTTTCAAAAGTATGTGAAGTATTTAAAGTTCACAGCATAAAATCTTTAAAATATTTTGAAATGTTTTAAAAAGAGATTTTCACACTGGCCTGTTATTGTGGGGACATTTCCATGTCCCTAAACATGACGCGGCACAAAACGAAACATGATTGGTTCCTTTACCTGTCAGTCATATGGCCTCCTGGGCGGTCCCTGGCCATTCAAAGTGGCCAAAGTTTCCAGACCTTCTGCTGTCAGTCTGAAGGTCTGGCTATGTGAGACTAATCTTAGCCAAGTGCTAAATAAGTGAGAACCTCATAGTAATGCTAGAAACAACTAATGTCCGTAGGATGAAGAAGATGATAATATACTACTAATACTACTACTACTAATAATAATAATAAGTTACGGCAATGGTGTAATATCACATTATACTGGTTAAGTCTTGTCGGTTACGAAATCCATGAGTAAAAACACAGATTAAAAAACAAGTGAGAAACAGACAAACATTGTGTTAGTGCATGTGGAATGATGAATAACATTCAGATGACTTCAAACTTGCAGTGCCTTTTGGCATTTTTAGGGTCCATTGATAAAATGATATTCTGCATCATTCTACACTTAAATCCAGAAGTGAAGTATGTTAATGCCACAAGGCTGGTGTGTGTGTGTGGGGCTGTGTGTACATATACACACACACATACATACATATATACATATAGGCCTATTACAAATTGTAATATTCCAAGAGGCATAGCAAGAAGATGCCAAACTAAGTGATCATTATGTGGAATGCACACTGAAAGGAGCAGAGGAGTTCTGAGGTGAAATGACACATTGCAGTCACCTGCTATTGTCATGGTCATGACATGGAGAACAACGGCTGAGGGCCAAAAATACATCCATCAGAGAGAAAAGGTCAGAAAGACAGAATTAAGTTGAAAACAGAGGAACTTACAGTAAGTAAGAAGTGACATAGTAACTCTGTATTTTCAAGACCACCATCCTATAGGTTTCTGGTTGTTAAAGATTTGTGCAGAATACATATGCATATTTTGTTTAACACCTTTAATACCAAGGCAATACCAATAAGAGCAGTAATGTATAAAAGCAGTAATGTATAAAAAAAAATGAAATGATATTGACTGTTTCAGTTGAGAGTTTCAGTATTTGTATGTGTGATTAAGAGTGTGTGGGATAGACAGCATGCAGTTGTTTACCCGGAATGAGCAGGACTTGAGGAAAGTGCTATGTTGTCCAGGTTTTCCATTTCCCAACTATAGTCCTTCTCATTTTCTCGTGCAAGGGAAGACATCTGGAGTAGATAAAAGCATCTTTGTTAAAACAGGGACTTTAACTACTCATACAAACATGCAATGCAGAGTTCAAGAAGCAAGAATCTGTAAACCTCTGATTTTACTCATTTGTTTATTAATCATATCATTTCGTAAAGGCCTTCACCGGAAATACATTTGATTATATAAAAAATGAAAGCCTCCATATAAGACATCAAAATACTTTTATTTTATTTTAAATAAAATGAAATAAAATAAAACATGCCAAAAATCCCCAATTTTACCTGGTTACTGTATATCATATCCTCCATCATCCCATAATGTTTCGCAGGGTAGTAACTTTGATGAGTGGGTGTGTAGGACCTGTCCAAACTAAAAGAAAACATACAGTATACACAACATCAATCAATAGGATGTCATGGCAGTATCATCACTGATCCATCCATCCATCTAGTAGCAACTAGCTCTCAAAATACACTAGATAGTGGATCATCTTTAGGACAGAAGAAGAGACTGCAGTGTTCCTCACATACCTTTGTAAGCGACTACGTCAGCATTAGCAGAAAGAAGAACAAGTGGGTTACAACTGAATTTATGCATCAAAATTTAAAACATTGATTGTTTAGTTTGAGATACTAAGGAACTGTAAATGATCTGAAAAATGCAAAGTTGCTTACAGTAAGTGTACACAAAAGAAAGTCAGAATTCAATATGAAAAATAAAATGACAATTTACCATTTTTGTATTTGAAAAATTGAAATAATATGAGAAAACAGCAGGTTTCAGAAAACAGTTATAACCCATTTATCAACTTATATTTTATCAAGTATCAAAACTAATGTACCTGTCCGATCGGCCTCCTTCTAAACTGAAGCGCAAGTAGTTCATGCCATCCAGGTACTGTCCAGGTAGAGAGTCATCTCCTAACTCTCTCAAATCCTCTGCTCTCAAATATTCCCCACCATCACCAGTCATAGTGTCATCACCTGGTGGCAGACAGACAATGTTTTTACTGTAATTCCATATATGTATCTACAAACACATTAAAACATTAAAACATAAGAGACCTTGAGAAAAAAAAAAGAAAAAACTGAGAAGCATCATATACACACATAAATGCACACAATCTTTACTTTACGGATTCTTTATTCTGTCCATTTACATTTGGTAAAGACTGCATACATCAGCAAAGCCTCTATGATTTGGTATGATGGCAGTCTACACTGAAGCAGTTCTAGGGCATTAAAGTCAAGGGTTAAGCTAAATGAAGCAGCTCTGCCACAGTATGGCCAGCAGGGGCAGTGTCTCTAGCCTGTGCTGAAAGCCAATGAGCTGACAGTAAAGGCAAGACATACTGTAGACCGACATTGGAGTTTGGCTTTCAGTTGCATATTGGCTGCCTAGAGTGTGGAACAATGGGAAAAACAACACACATAGTATGTAATATAATTAATAAATAATTAACAAAAACAAAAAAGAAGTCTCAGATCTCTCAGATACTATAGGTGATCCACCTCACACTTTCAGTTTCACCCTTAAAAGTTAAAATATCTGTGCTTTTAGTCACTTTTTAGTCTCTTAGCTTTGACGTCATCTGCTGTACAGTATATGCTAGTGTATTACTTAAGGTTTATTAATGACTAATATTTGCAATGGTGTATACATTTTGTATACAGATTTTTTTTTGTACATTCCAAAAGGATCTCTAGAATTACAATGTCTCTCATAACAGTGGAAAAAAAAAAAAAAAGAAATTTTAATACAATGTAATAAACTTAACAAAACAACGTAAACATATTAAAACAAATACATAAATTATTATTATCATAGTTATTAATAGTCTAGTTAGTCTGAGCCAAATCAAGTGACAATAAGTCAGACTATCTGAAATAAGCCTGGTTTATTTGGTAAACTTGTTTTATGAAACACCCTGCAGGATGTGACATAAACTAAAAGCTGATATTTACACATATAATGCCAAAAAGCCACAGCCATGCCTTTTGCACTTTTGTGTCTGCATGTGCACATTTTAGTTTTTACATTTTATACAGCTTCCAACTGGGGATTATTTTACCTTTTTAACTGTCACACATTTTCATACATTATTTTCAACTTATAAAAATACACCAGTTTAGTATTCTGCTAAAACTCATTGGCTACACTACTATTCCCAGAAACATCAGCAAAAATAAAACCATACATAGCATTAAGTTTCATCATTAACCACTGCAAAGGTTAGACAGTCTTTTAGTAATTTACACTTAAAATTAACCAATTTCATTATGTCACACACACCTCTTAACTATTATTCATATGATTAAAACCTGCGAGATCATTTATAAAGGTTGTTATTACACCACACCAAATCCATGCTCTGTCACTCTATACCTTCAAAATCAATAGAGTCATCAGACATAGCCCCATCATCTACCTGCCTTGCAACTGCAGAAAATTCCATATTAATACACATTAGAAACCCAATCACACCAAAATATATACAACTGAAACTTGTCAGCAGAACAAGAGAAAACGTACTCGGTTACTATCGTAACCTCGGTTCCCTGAGATACGGGAACGAGTACTGCGTCGCTAGACGCTATGGGAAAAGGTCCTTTTTCCTTCTCGACTGAAGCCTTTTTTCATACACGCAGTGAAACTGCACGGCATTGGATCGTGCAGAGAAACGAAACGAACCAATGACTCGGCAGCGGTGCTGCACGAGCCTATGGCGAGAGAGCCCGCCGAAGCCCGCCAGAAGGGGCGGAGCCACTGGCTATATAAGCGGTCATCTCGCCATAGGAACCCAGGTTACTTCGACTGAAGCGACGACTAGGTCGTGCAGCGACATGGCATGGCATGTTACGCAGTACTCGTTCCCGTATCTCAGGGAACCGAGGTTACGATAGTAACCGAGTACGTTCCCTTTCGATACTACACTCGTACTGCGTCGCTAGACGCTATGGGAACCGTTCCATAAACGCCATGCCATGGAGAGAACGGCCAAACACATGTCAAGGCACCAGAGGGGCCTAAATATGACAAGTAAAAAACCCGGCCCAGCCGGAGGCCCTCCTCTTGTGACTACTTATGCAGAAGGACTCCCGCTTGTAAGGCGGGAATGTCTAGGCTATAGAACCTAGTAAAGGTGGACGGCGAGGCCCAGCCGGCCGCCGCACAAATTTCTGCAATAGACACACCGCTAGACCACGCCCAAGAAGAGGCGACGCCTCTAGTTGAGTGGGCACGTATTCCAACGGGACATTCCAGGCCCAGGGAGGAATAGGCTAGCGTGATAGCATCAACTATCCATCTAGAGAGTCTCTGCTTTGTGACCGGATGCCCTTTGCTGCTGCCACCAAAGCAGATAAAGAGCTGCTCCGACTGCCTAAAGGGGGCGGATCGCTCGATGTACATTCTCAATGCCCTGACCGGGCAGAGCAGGCTCAACTCCTGATCACCTTCTGAGGAAGGGAGCGCAGAAAGCGTAACAACCTGAGCCCTGAACGGAGTGGAGGGCACCTTAGGTACATACCCATGTCTTGGTTTCAGGATGACCTTGGAGTCTCCTGGCCCAAACTCAAGACAGGAGGGGCTTATGGAGAGTGCTTGCAGATCTCCCACACGTTTCACCGACACTAAGGCTAGCAGCAGGGCGGCCTTAAGCGTCAGGGGTTTAAGGTCCACCATTGTCAATGGTTCAAAGGGAGGGCCTTTCAGAGCCCTCAAGACGGTGGACAGATCCCAAGCAGGGATAGTGTGAGGACGAGAAGGATTCATCCTCCTGGACCCCTTCAAAAATTGAACAACCAAGTTGTTTTTGCCAATCGATCGGCCTGCTATCGGGGCGTGAAAAACCGCTATAGCAGCCACATAGACCTTGAGTGTGGACGGGGAGCGGCCCTTGTCCAACAGCTCTTGGAGGAAAGACAATATCACTGATATGTCACAGGAGGCTGGATCTTTTCCACGGGTAGAACACCAGGTGGAAAAGACAGACCACTTAAGGGCATAGAGGCGTCTTGTAGACGGAGCTCTAGCCTGGGAGATCGTGTTCAGGACGTTTTCTGGGAGGTACCCAGGATCCCGTCCAGACACCAGAGGTGCAGAGCCCACAGACCGGGCTGGGGGTGCCATATTGTTCCGTTCGCCTGAGAGAGGAGGTCCCGTCTCAGGGGGATCGGCCAGGGGGCTGTGCAAAGCAGCTGGCACAGTTCTGAAAACCATGGTTGGTTCCTCCACAGAGGAGCCACCAGGAGGAGCCTGTGAGCCCGTTCCCTGACTCTCTTGAGAACCTGAGGGATCAAGGATGTCGGGGGAAAAGCATACAGAAGGAGGTTGGGCCAGTCGTGAGCCAACGCATCCCTGTCCTTGGAGAAATATGTCGGGCAATGAAAGTTGTCTTTTGAGGCAAAGAGGTCGACCTCTGCCTTGCCAAAGATCTCCCAGATTTTCTGAACCGTCTGTGGGTGAAGCATCCACTCTCCTGAGGGAACATTGCTTCGTGATAGCATATCCGCCCCTTGGTTCAGTCTGCCCGGTACATGAACCGCCCTCAGCGAGGCCAGGTTGAGCTGAGCCCATTCCAGAAGGCCCTTCACCAGTGTGAAGAGACGTCTGGAGGAAAGACCTCCTTGGCGATTTATGTAGGATACCACCGTCATGTTGTCCAATCGGACCAGCACGTGGTGTCCCTTCAGGTTTGGCAGGAATGAGTGGAGGGCATGACATACTGCCAGCATTTCCAGGCAGTTGATGTGAAACCCCTCTTCCGCTTTCGACCACAGGCCGTAAGCCGGGCTGCCATCGCACAGCGCCCCCCAACCCTTGTTGGAGGCATCTGTCGTGACTACCTTCCTTCTGCAAACCGATCCCAAGGGCACGCCCCTCTCCATCCACCGTGGGTCTTTCCAGGGGACCAGGGCCCTTACGCAGGCCTGGTCCACCTTGACACGACAACGTCCGTGACGCCACGCATGAGGTGGAACTCGAGGTTTTAGCCAGCGCTGAAGGGGCCGCATGTGTAGCAGGCCCAATTCGAGCACCGGGGATGCAGAAGCCATAAGGCCTAGCATCCTCTGAAACTTCTTGAGGGGGTGGCGGGCTCCGATTTGGAACGAGCTCGCTAACTGTCGTATTGCCAGAGCTCGCTCCGGCACGACCATAGCCCTTGACCGAGTCGAGTCGAAAATTGCTCCCAGAAACGAGATTTGCCGGCTGGGACGCAACGCGCTCTTGGTCAAGTTGACCCTGAGTCCCAGGCACTCCAGGTGGCTGAGGAGAAGGGCTTTGTGAGATAGTAGCTCCGTCTCGGACTGGGCCAGAATGAGCCAGTCGTCGAGGTAGTTGAGGATGCGGATTCCCTTCTGTCTCAGAGGGACAAGAGCCGCGTCCATGCACTTCGTAAACGTGCGGGGAGCCAGGGATAAGCCGAAGGGCAGGACCGTGTATTGATAAGCCACACCCTCGAAGGCGAATCTCAAGAATCGTCTGTGATGGGCGGCTATCTGGATGTGAAAGTACGCATCTTTTAGGTCCAGTGAAATAAACCAGTCCCCTGGGCGAATGTGCGAGAGGATCTGCTTTAAGTTTAGCATTTTGAACGGCCGTCTCATGAGGGCCCGATTCAAAAGCCTCAGATCGAGAATGGGTCTCAGACCTCCATCTCTTTTTGGGACGAGGAAGTAGCGGCTGTAAAAGCCTGACTCGCTCTGAGCTGGGTGGACCATCTCTATGGCGCCCTTCCCCAGCAATGTCAACACCTCTGAGCGTAGGACGTGCGCGTCCTTGCTCCTTACCGAGGTGGGGACCACGCCGCTGAAGCGCGGGGGCCTTCGAGCGAACTGGAGTGAATAGCCTTCCTTTATTATCCCCATGACCCATTCTGACACTCCGGGGATAGCCTGCCAGGCGTCCACCCGAGTGGCCAGAGGTATTATAGGTTCGGGTGGCTGAGATGAGGCACCCTTTGTATTTGGAAGAGGAAATTTGCTCTCTTTTTGAAAATGTTTGTGTTTTATTTTGTTCGCTATTACAGCGATAGGTTGTGTGGGCACAAGAAGGTTGGACCCAGTTTGTACAACAGATTTCACATAAAACACATCGACCTCGGCACCCAGCATTAAGCGAGGTGCTTGGAGGCTTAACAGAGGCCTTTTGGGGGGCGGTCCGGCTAGCGCGAGACTTTTCCCCCTCCTCTTCCTTTCGCCTGGATCAGGATGACGGCGGAGGCGCCGGGTCCAGTGCCAGCTTGGGTCGCGGCCCTTGACGCTTGGGGAAGGGGTAGCGTTTAGTCGAGCGGGACGGCAGTCTCGGCTCGGCCTTGGCTGGCTGGGCTGCGGCAGCAGCGGAAGCGGACGGCGCAGATCTCACAGGCTGCTGGGGCGGTGCAGGCTTGGGCCGCCCAGGAGCAGTCGCAGAGCTCGAGCGTTTTGGCAGGAAGTGTCGCATGGCTTGGGACGTCTTCTGTGCTTCGGTAAACCGCTCAGCAAAACCCTCCACAGAAGGCCCGAACAGGCCCGTGGGAGAGATAGGAGCATCTAGGAAGGGGACCTTATCCGCGTCCTTGATCTCAGTAAGCGTGAGCCATAAGTGGCGCTCGAGCACAACCAGGCTTGCCATGGATCTGCCTATTGCCTGAGCGGTAGCTTTAGTAGCGCGCAGGGCCAGGTCCGTTGCGCTTCGTAACTCCGTCAGAGTGGCGGGGTCCAGGGCAGACTTGTCTGACTGCGCGAGAAGCTTCGCCTGGAACACTTGGAGGATCGCCATGGAGTGAAGCGCTGAGGCAGCCTGTCCGGCCGAGGTGTAGGCGCGTCCGGCGAGGGCCGAAGTCGTCCTACACGGCTTGGACGGATGAGAAGCTTTTGCCTTCCAGCCGATGGCAGTGGGCGGGCAGAGGTGGGCGGCCACTGATCCATCCAGGGGAGGTAGCTTCTCGTATCCCCTGTCTTCGGCGCCGTCGACAGAGGTGAGGGCGGAGAAAGACGAAGGGCGCAGGCGCGCAGAGTAGGGGGCGCGCCAGGATTTAGTGAGTTCCTCGTGAACTTCAGGGAGGAACGGAGAAGCTCGCTGTCGAGGGGCCTGGGGGCGCCCCGGCAGGAACCACTCATCGAGGAGGCTGCGTGGGGGCTCCTCTGGGGGAGACCACTCCAGTCCCAGCTCGTCCACAGCTCTGGTCAGGACGCGGAAGAGCTCGGCGTCCATGCCAGTTCTTGTCCTGGAGTTGCTGGTATCAGCAGATGGCAGGGGGGCGGGATCATTGACAGAGCCCGATAACTCCTCAGCATCTGAAGCAGCCAATGACATGCTGTCCAGCAAGTCATCCTCGCTCCCGCCGAAGGAGACCATATCACTCGCGGCTGCCGAGGGACACAGGTCTGGGCGGGCGAAAAGCACAGGAGAACCCTCTCTCTGTGGAGAAGGCGAGGCACGCGGGGGCTGAGCCGACGTGAGCTCGTCTAACTCCGGGCGCTGAGATCCTCTGCCCCGCTGTTTCTTCTTCACAGGCTCCTGTGAAGAAGGAAACGGGAGGGCGCGAGGTGCGGAATCGCGTTCTGAAAAGAACGCTATCCGCGAGCGCAGAGAGGAGAGACTCATATCCCCGCAATGGGGACATTCCGTCTCTTTAAGTGCAGCCTCCGCATGGGGAAGCCCCAAACAGGAGACGCACTCGCCGTGCGAGTCGGAAGCGAGCAAGGGAGCCTTGCACTTCCGGCAGAAACGGCGCGGCATTTGCTCTTTTAGTAGCTCTTTTAGCAGAAAAAAGTCGCCGGATGGCGGCAGGGGAGCAGATGCAGCCGGCGTCGAGAGCGGCGAACAGCTGCTGAATACTCCGCTGCGGGTGCGTGTCAACGGCGAGGGCTTCTGTCTCGTAGCGCGAAGAGTCGTCGCTGAAGGAGAAGAAATCTGGGTTCCTATGGCGAGATGACCGCTTATATAGCCAGTGGCTCCGCCCCTTCTGGCGGGCTCCGGCGGGCTCTCTCGCCATAGGCTCGTGCAGCACCGCTGCCGAGTCATTGGTTCGTTTCGTTTCTCTGCACGATCCAATGCCGTGCAGTTTCACTGCGTGTATGAAAAAAGGCTTCAGTCGAGAAGGAAAAAGGACCTTTTCCCATAGCGTCTAGCGACGCAGTACGAGTGTAGTATCGAAAGGGAACTTCAGACTTGCCATGATCCTGGATTGAGTGATTGATTTTTTAAAATTGATTTTCTGATTTTATCACTGTCACAATTGACTGACTGATTTATTGATTAAATTCACCAGTTTAATAAAATAATAAATAAAATAATAAAGCAATAAAATAATTGTTTGTCACACTCACCCTCTTCGTCAGACACATCAAGGACTTCTGTCATGGTCTCTGGCACGTTTAGCTTGTGTTTCTCTGTTACCGTCTATTTAGAAACAAATGTGTGTTTTTTTTAATCCTGATAAAATCCACAGTGAATATATTTTATGAACTTATAAATGCATATTCTTGAGTCAGCTTACTGTTGTTGTAGTAATAATTTCCTCTGTGACTACTCTTAACGTGTCAACCACAGAAATGTAACCAAGGCGACGTGCGATGGCAAGAGCAGTGTTTCCATTCTACAGAGTAAAGAACATAATATCTTTGCTAATGCTTTTTTGTTTTTTTTCTTTCAAAAGTTTTTCATCTTTTCAGGGGAACATGTATTAAAGTCAATAGGGTCAATTCTGATTTTAATGAAGAACATGTTAAATCGGAATACTTGTATGTATGTTTGCCTGTTTCTGTGTTTTTATTTACTCACCACAGTGATGGCATTGGGTTTGGCTCCATGCTGGAGTAAGACGTTAATAATATGTGTGTTGCCTTGTTGTGCAGCCTGGTGTAGAGGTGTGTAACCATTCTGACAAGAATGCAAATGTTATATTTCAAGATATGCCCATAACACATTGCAATCCTTTGTCCAATTAATACATTACACTAATTTTGCATGTGGCATTTCATTTTAATATAAATAGTCTTTGTATTAAGATTAAAAAACAAACAAACAAACAAACAAACAAAAATAACAGAATAAGAAATACCTTTGTTTTAGCATTGACACTTGCCCCACTCTTCAACAAAAAATTAACCATCTTAGCATTTCCATAGTGACAGGCAACGATAAGAGGTGTATATCCCAACTGAAATAGGTATCATGTTGTCAGCATTAGTGAAATTTATTGAGGAAAATTGTTCTATTTTGGGATATAATAATAATAATACTTTTCTTACTTTGGTTTGTTGGTCAACGTTGGCACCATGTTTAATTAAGATCTCACCAACACCTACTTTGTCTTCTTGGGCAGCAAGATGAAGGGATGTAAGCCCACTCTGAGAAAACATAAAAAATGAACCAATCAAACCAGAGACCTTTACACAACAGCTCTGAAGATAATCATCACAAAAAAATCTAAAATTAAGAACTTAATAATAGTCTGGGCCTTGGCTATTCTCAAACAAATACAGGGTCTCACAAGTAAACAAAAATTCACGCACAACACGCATCCATTTGATTAAATAGAGAACTGGCTTTTAAAATCACAGTTAAATAAAACCATTTAAATACACACAATTATTGAATTGCTTTGTTCCATTGTTATTTCTTTTTGGTTTTCTATAAATTTTAAATGTGACCTATTATGCCCCTTTTTACAAAATGTAAAATAAGTCTCTGATGTCTCCAGAGTGTGTAAATTAAGTTTTAGCACAAAATACCCTACAGATAATTTTTTATAGCTTGTTAAAATTGCCACTTTTAGGGTATGAGCCAAAACGCAATTTTGTGTTTGTCCCTTTAAATGCAAATGAGCTGGTGGTGCCGGAAGAGCTTCAAGAGCTCGTGCTCCAGCAATTCAGGTGCTGTCCTTTGCAAATAAAATACGATAAAAATACAATGCAATGCCATAAAATCAAAAACATGCTATCTGTTCTTTCTCTTTGACCTTTATTTCATTGACTAAAGCACAATGAAAAAATGTCCAATGTTTTCAGTGGCCAACTTTAATTTTGTAAATATAACCAAATTTTGATTTTCATGGCTGCAACAGTCTAAAAAAGTTAATAGGTGAGGATATCATGTTGGGTATAAAAGGAGCATTTCAGTCTTTGCAAGCAAAGCTGGATCATGTCTCATTACTTTGTGCCAAATTTCATGTCAAAAATTTCAAACACAAAGAATTTAGGTCTTTCACCAACTACCACACATAATATTATGAAAAGATTCAGGGAATCCTGAAGGCAAGGCAAGACACCTCAGGTGAATGTACATGACCTGTGAGCCTTCAGATGGCATTGCATAAGTCATGCTGCGGTGTTAAATATAGCAACATGGGCCCAGGAGTACTTCAGAAAACTGCTGTCACTTAACACATTCTGCAGCTGCATCAAAAATGCAACTTGAACTTCTGTTACTCTAGCTCAATTTATACATTAATTCTATGCAGTGATGCCATGGGTTTCTCTATGCCACAGCTCATCTCAGACAGTCAAAAAAATAATGGAAATGTGTGCTATGGTCAGACGAGTTCACGTTTCAGCTTGTTTCTAGGAAAAATGGACATTGAGTTCTTAGTACCAAAGACCAAAGGGACCATCCAGACTTTCATCAGCGACAGATGCAAACGCAAACGACTGTCATGGTATGAGGGTCAGCAGAGCAAACAACATCAGTGAAAACAGGCAGAGACAATGGTACTGTAGCTTTAGCAACATAAGCCTCACAGAGTGCCAAGAAGTGCTTTCAGAAAAGCAATTTGTAAAACACATGATATATACTTTGTCTGGAACTGACGTTCGTGCACAAAGCGTCGGTATTGATCTCTAAACATATTTCATCGATAATGAAATTTGAATCGCAATGTCCTTAGTGGCTCAAATGGAGGAAGCTTATGGAAACTCCTGTGTTCGTAGGTGCATCAGAAAACACAACACTTGTAATGCTTCTTTGGTGCTGATATTGTATATCTCCAGTAATGTTGTGTCTCCCTCACGGCTCGTCAAAACGGGTGGGACTTTTTCCCTACGATGACATGTACGTAGGGAGAATCTAAAATTGCTTGTTCTGAGAGACTGTTTATGATTAATTGGGATTATAAAAAATGAGTGGGTGGATTTTTACCATTACAGGCTTTTTTTTTACACACTGCAGCCACACAACTGTATTCAAACACCTTATAAAAGTGATTGTTGCATAATAGGTCCCATGTAAATTATTCCACTGGATTCAATGGTTATTCGATTTTGTATCTTTGTATTATTTCAAATATCACTAAATTTATTATGATAGTGTTTCAAAGAATGGAAACACAAAAGATATTTCATTTTATTATTTGTCAAAGTAATGGAAAGCATATTCAATGATCATTCAATGTTTTTAAAATACTTTATAAAATACTCTTTTTTTCTAATGATTACATTTATTTAATATTTTGAGTGATTTGGGGGTTGAGGTTTTTCATTGTTATTCACCTTAGTGGGTGCATTGACATTAGCTCCTCTTTGCAGAAGGAGAGCTGCCATCTCACTGTGTCCCTCCTGAGAAGCCAGATGGAGCGGCATCACACCCTGCTTAGTCTGGATGTTGGTCTCGGCTCCATACTGCAGGAGTGTAGTAGCTATTTCCATTTGATTCTTTTTTGCTGCTATATGAAGGGGAGTGTATCCATTCTACATAAATAAAGAAAAGATACAAATGACAGTTAATCTGATGAAGCTACAGAGAATTAGCTAAAGTAAAAAAGAAATATGAAATAAAATTCACATATTCATTGTCATACATACTTAAAGATGACATCTCACCTTGGCTGTGGCATGGGGAGATGCCCCTTTGTCCAAAAGCAGGAGCGCCACCTTCTGGTTATCATAGTGAGCAGCGACATGTAGAGGAGTAAGACCATTCTGCTGGGATGATGGTCAGTGCAACATGATTAAGGGAGAACTGTTAGCATTGCAAAAGCATTAAATCAAACCTGATGACACATGAAACATTTGATGAAAAAGCAATGTTAACAGGGATTGTTATAGCATGTTAAGTTTGAAGGTAAGGTTATCATCTATATTAGAGTGCAAGCTCGAGAGCAAACTAAATCTGGTTCCTTATTAAAGAAAAAAGAAAGAAAACAATGTTGTTTCCTTTTCTTAACATAATGTTATCAGTAAGTGAAACAATGCTTACCAGTACTCTTGCAGTCAACATAGCCTCAATGTATTTCTTTTAAACAACATCCCAAAAATTCTATGAATTAGGCTACAACCAACCAGTTCTGAAAATATTAAAACCCTGCAAATGCACTTAATCATTTTGTCTTAATCTACAATTCACAACAGTGTTTCAAAAACAGATCAGTTCAGTTTACTTGTGCCTACCTTCCCAGCACAGTCAGGGGGTGCCCGCCGCTGCAAAAGTAGTTTTGCCACGTCCAGGCTACCATATTTTGATGCCACATGTAAAGGCGTGAACCCTTTCTGTAAATATTTAAATGCAGAATACAGATAAACCAACTAATCCTTGTCAAACAAACATACTAACCTAACTGCCCTGCTGAAAAAAAATACAAAAAAACAATAGTAACCATCAGAGAATTTGTAATGGTTTTACCGGGTATAAAGTAAACTACAATGGTCTCTACTGGTAATGTCACCTTTTATTGGTGGCTTGTTAAAACTACAAAATCCTAATGGAATATGTCCCAAAATGCACTACAGGAATCCATGTTTTAATGGTTTTAGTAGTTAATAGTGGATGCTTAGTAATGTTTGTAATGGTATTTGTAGTAGAAAACATTAGAAATTTTGTAATGGTTTGTATTGTTTTGCTTTTTTTAGCAGGGTGGGTGTAGATTACATTATACAGAATAAAAATATGCAATTAGTATAAACGTTACGAACAGAAAATAATTAAAATCTAATAATCAAAAAATTAAGTACTGTTAGATTATTACAATACGTTTTTCTGTCAGCTAAAATACTGTCGGGTGGAAAACTGCCCTAGGCCCTGTGATGAGATGGGCAGACTAAATATGTTTTGAGATAGATGAGAGTATAGAGGCTGGGCCCACAGCTTTAATTTTGCCCTGGGCCTAGTGAACTGAAGTTAGATGATTCAAATGTTCTGTAGTTTTTTGTACTGTCAGCAGGGGGAGACAGTGAGTCCTTATACAGAGGAATCTGAATATCCACCTTATTTTTCCCATGCAGCCATTTGTACATTTTTTGTGTCTGGCTTCCGGTCCTATCCACTTCCAGCTATTTTTAGCTGCACAAAAAGCTCATTTTGCTGCTTGATATTGCAAACTGGTTTGTCTTACCATATTATTTTATTTTATCTTAATTATGAACACACTGGTTTGTAGTGCAAACTGTGTTACCGTTTACTGCACTTCGATATTCTTCTTGTTATTCCCTATAACCGGACGTCTAACACATTACCAGAAAACAGCTTACTTCCGTACTGAAAAATAAGGTGGATACTACTGTCTAGTTAATGTGGACTAATACCACATTAACTCAGTTTAATGGCAGTAATGATAACCACTGTATTTCAATAACTATATATATAGTTACTGTTAATAATAGTTATAATAATTAATAATACTTGAAACTATGGTTATTCTTGGCAAACTTAATATAGTTGCACACCTGTATTAAGAGCAACTGTAATAGTGCTTTATAAATAATCACTGATTATTCTGCAATAATAACAAAAAAATATTTCAGCTAATTTCCTCAGTATTACCATTATACCACTGATTCATAACTTTACTTACTAGAACACATTATAATGTCTTGCTGAAATGACAAGCATACTTTGGATGCTGATTCACAACATGTTTTGACAGTGTGGTCATAAGTTCACATACACCTGGCAGAATCTGCAAAATGTTAATTATCTTAATAATAATGGGATATAAGATAGCATTTTTTTAATAATGCCATGAATTAGTTGAACTAGTTCACATAGCAGATGTTTACATAGAATCCACAAGAAAATAACTTCTGGCATCGTCTATATATTTGACACCTTTGATTTTTTCACCTAAGATTTTAAGATCAAGAATAAGACAAGTAAATGACTCAGCTATTACAAATGGTGCAATTATTCTTTTATGCTTAAATAGACACATCACTACAAGGATGTAAACTGCAAGGTTAATGTAAACTTATGACCACACTGATACTGGTCTAAACTGTTTATTTTTTTCAACAGGAAGATAAAATCTGACTATCACTGACCTTGGTAGGTAAAGAGTGGGAAGCACCAGCCTCCAACAACACTGAAGCAACATCCAGATGTCCCTCGCGTGCAGCGATATGAAGGGGGGTGTAACCATTATTGGTTGCTGCATCTGGATGAGCCATGTGTTGTAGCAGGAGCTGGACAATCTCTGTCTTACCCAGACGAGATGCAATGTGAAGCGGAGTCTGGTCCTCCTGATGAGTGAGAAAAGTGACATTAGATAACATTTCTTTACATAAGCACAGGTACACTACCAGTCAAAATTTTTAAACGGTAAGATTTTAATTTCTGCTCACCAAGCCTGCATTTATTCGATCCAAAATAGAGCAAAAGCAGTAATAATGGTAAATATTTTTACTATTTAAATCATCCTTCAGAAATCAGAAATCATTCTGATATTGCTGATTTGCTGTTCAAGAAACATTTATTATGATTACGATTATTATGATTATTATCATGATTATTATTATTATCAATACATAAAAAAGCTGAGTACATTTTTTAAGGATCCTTTGATGAACAGAAAGATCCAAAGACCAGCATTTATCTGAAATAAAAAGCTTTTGTAACATTATACACATACCATTCAAAAGCTTGGAGTCAGAATAATGTTTTATTTTTTGTTTATTTATTTATTTATTTGGGAATGAAATTAATACTTTATTTAGCAAGAATGCTTTAAATTAATCAAAAGTGATGATAAAGACATTTAAAATGTCACAAAAGATTTTCATTTCAGATAAATGCTGTTCTTCTGAACCTTCTATTCATCAAAGAAACCTGAAAAAAAATATACTCAGTTGTTTTCAACATAATAAAAATGATAAATGTTTTTTTTGTTTTTTTTTAAAGCAGCAAATCAGAATATTAGGATGATTTCTAAAGGATCATGTGACTGGAGTAATGATGCTAAAATTCAGCTTTGAAATCACAGGAATAAATTACATTTAAAAATATATTCAAATATTTTAAATAGTGAAAATCTTTCAAAATTTGACTGTTTTGCTGTACTTTAGATCAAATATATGCAGACTTTGTGTGCAGAAGAGCCTTCTTTAAAAAACATTAAAAATCCTACTGTTAAAACTTTTGACTGGTAGTATACTGTGGTAAAGTTTCAAGTTGAATTTCAGCAGTTTAACGTATGTCTCTTTTGTTGTAATTTAATTGTATTATATATGGGCTAAATATCCACATTTTATCAGCCTTTGGCCACCCAGCTCTCATAAACCCTTAAAAGCGTATAGTAGTTGCCCACTAATTTTGACAGTGTAATACACTTGAACTATTTCCCCTCTAATGAAACAGAAGGATTGCACAATTTGAAATATTAAGAGAACACATACAGTGTTGAAGAATGCTTTTGTCTTACCCTTGCTCTTGCATCCACCATGGCTCCATTCCTCAGAAGACAGCGAACAACTTCCATCTGTCCAGCACGGGCAGCCATGTGCAAAGCAGTCTCTCCACGCTGAGACAGAATAAAGAGGGTGTTTATTAAATGCTCTAGACCAGAGATTTCTAGCCTTTTTCTTAGCTGAAGCTTCATGGTTTAAATAACTGACTTGCAACACAAAGCCTATTTCAAAAGGTAGGCATTAGGAAAGCCTGCCTATTAGGAAAGTTTATGTCAGCATTAAAAATATGCTTAATTGAAAAAGCATTTATTGAGTGATTTGCATCAAAGTTAAATTCCATTCAGTGTACTGATTAATATTAATAAAAATATATATTTATGCATAGTTTTATTGCAACTCACTATGTTGCTAACATCAGGGGAAGCTCCATTCTGCAGTAGTAAAAGAACAATGTTGAGGTGACCCATGAAGGCTGCCACGTGGATTGGTGTGAGACCAGACTAGAAAGAGAGAGAGAGAGCGGGAAGGAGGGAGCGAGGGAGATGACAACAACATAAGCATAATTATCTCAGTCAAATAAATCATCAACACACACCATCTACTAAATTTTTCCACAAAATACGCAAAACATTCAGATATGAATATTGTTATTATATTAATTATACAGTATATATTTGTATTGTCATTATATTGATATGCCGTATACAGTAAATCAATAAAATGAATAGATCAAAACCAGATTTGTTTACAGGTGCATCTCAATAAATTAGAATGTCGTGGAAAAGTTCATTTATTTCAGTAATTCAACTCAAATTGTGAAACTCATGTATTAAATAAATTCAATGCACACAGACTGAAGTAGTTTAAGTCTTTGGTTCTTTTAATTGTGATGATTTTGGCTCACATTTAACAAAAACCCACCAATTCATCTCAACAAATTAGAATACTTCATAAGACCAATAAAAAAAAACATTTTTAGTGAATTGTTGGCCTTCTGGAAAGTATGTTAATTTACTGTATATGTACTCAATACTTGGTAGGGGCTCCTTTTGCTTTAATTACTGCCTCAATTCGGCGTGGCATGGAGGTGATCAGTCTGTGGCATTGCTGAGGTGGTATGGAAGCCCAGGTTTCTTTGACAGTGGCCTTCAGCTCATCTGCATTTTTTGGTCTCTTGTTCTCATTTTCCTCTTGACAATACCCCATAGATTCTCTATAGGGTTCAGGTCTGGTGAGTGTGCTGGCCAGTCAAGCACACCAACACCATGGTCATTTAACCAATTTTTGGTGCTTTTGGCAGTGTGGGCAGGTACCAAATCCTGCTGGAAAATGAAATCAGCATCTTTAAAAAGCTGGTCAGCAGAAGGAAGTATGAAGTGGTCTAAAATTTGTTGGTACAGTGAGTTTGGTTTTCAAAAAAAATAAATAAAAATTTTGTAGCCTAGTGAACCAAACTGAGAGACCATTTTGAAGGCTCAGGAAACCTTTGCAGGTGTTTTGAGTTGATTAGCTGATGGGCATGTCACCATATTCTAATTTGTTGGGATAGTGAATTGGTGGTTTTTTGTTAAATGTGAGCCCAAATCATCACAATTAAAAGAACCAAAGACTTAAACTACTTCATTCTGTGTGCACTGAATTTATTTAATACACAAGTTTCACAATTTGAGTTGAATTACTGAAATAAATTAACTTTACCACGACATTCTAATTTATTGAGATGCACCTGTAGTTCTGGACCTATATTTTTCTTTGCTGATTGTGAAAAAGTCTGAAATTCTTCAGACGCGTTTGAATTCTGTAGGAACCATCTTGGTTATGTATGTAACCGTTGTTGCCTTAGTAGGGATGAGAAGCTGCATAAGAACTTCTAAAAACCCACAACAGCAAATTTGCCTGCATGCTGGCAGACAGAGAGAGGTGTCATGTGGCATGAATGAGGTGGCACTGCTGTGGCAGAGAGAGGTGGCATGAATGATCTGCACTGCTTGATGAAAACACAACATCACAGGCATATTAGATGAGGCACAACTCCTGGGGTTTGCCTTCCTTTTCCTCACCATTAGGTCAGGGATGATTTTCTTAAACTAAAGGCCGGGAAAACTTAACAGCCAGGTCATTGGCCAATATGTGGTCACTGGTGTGCTGTCGGGTGGGGACGCACACCCCAGCATTTCTGATGGGGAAGGCAGATAATATCAACACTTTTCTGCTCCTCTTTATGACACTGTAGAAAACCACGAGAATGACCTGCAGACACTGCAAGCTCTCACCATTTGTAAGGGAATGAACTACTTGAACTTAGCTGATTGCTGCTTTGCCAGGTGAAATTTCTTGATGACAGCACTGACCACGTTGCAGAAAAGCACATCCGGAGATGCTGGACAGGAGGGTTGAGCAAAAAGGTCTTCTTCTTCTCTTAAATCTCTGAGAGATTGAGCCACAGATGCCTCTTTGTCATAAACAAACCTGGCACAGAGAGACTGATTGTGCAAACCATATGATTTGTAACTAAAAGCACCAGATCAGTCGCACACCAGAGCTGTTTGACCGCCTCAGGGATCAGACCAGCCCCTTTACCCATATCTATAAGGATGTCCAGAAGGTAGGTTTTGATTTATAAGATAGGTCCAACGACAGTGAGAAATAAGCCACCAGCATCTGTTCAACCTCTGAAATATCCACTAAACTGAAAGTGCTCCACTAAACCCACGATGGTGGTAAAGTCAGAAGCCGGATTAGTGATACGATCTGAAAACAGCTGCTTCAAAGATATCAATAACTCATTATGGAAATCTAGAAAGTGGTCTACGCACTGGACGCAAATTACGCAAATTACAACCAGGCAGTTACTGACCTCCGTTCCTTCCTTAAAAAGGAAGTGAGCTGAGAGCAAAGCACTTTAATTCGAAAGTTGTCACAGTGCACAAAATCAGAAGTGCCACTGACACTAATGCCATTTGACTGAACCTATGAAAAGGAACTGCAGAGCTTTCTGAGAAATTCTGCACAGATTCTATGCAGGCTTAATGAAGATTGTGGTAAATCACTGAACTGAATAAATCACTGAAATTTTATAACACACACGCACACATGTTGGGTTTACATGTTTTATGGGGACATTCCATAGGCGTAATGGTTTTTATACTGTACAAACCGTATTTTCTATCACCCTACACCTACCCTACACCTAAACCTAGCCCTCATAGGAGACTGTGCACACTTTTACTTTCTCAAAAAAACTCATTGTGCATGATTTATAAGCCTGTTTCCTCATGGGGACCTCACAAATGTCCCCACAAGGTCAAAATTTACTGGTATTACTATCCTTGTGGGGACATTTGGTCCCCATAACGTGATGAATACCAGGTGCACACATACACACACACACACACACACACACACATATATACTCAAATGAGACAAAATACCTCTGTGTTGCTATTATGTGTGCTCATACCTCAGTAATAGCTTGAATGAATGCTCCATACTTGATTAAGAGTTCCATCACTTTGACTCTGTTTTTCTTACAGGCAATATGTAGAGGAGTGAAACCGTTCTAAAAAAAGAAACAACCAGTAAGAAACTGGTGTAAGATTATAAAAAGCTTTACACAAACTGAAGGAAACAACACTCATAATAAGAAGAATGCATGTACCAATGCTCGAGCATTCGGGTTGGCTCTCTTGTCTAGTAGAAGTTTGGTAACTCTGTAGTGACCACAGTGGGCGGCAACATGGAGGGCTGTCAGGTAGTCCAGTGTGACATCATCAACAGGTGCTTTATGCTGCAGCAGGTGTTTGACACACTCCACATGGTCACCCTGCGCTGCCATGTGGAGTGGAGATAAACCGTTCTAGACAGAACAAGGGTAAATTGAAATGAAGAAAATAACTTTATCATTGACACAAAGTGGCATTTTTTTTTTTTTTGCCGTGGACAAGTGATTGCTCCAAAGTCATACTTGCATGCAGTGACTATACACCATTAGATGTTGACAGCTTTGGTGATTACAATGGTAGTTTTATTACATGTCTTTGCAAATGTTGCAGTGTATACAAAGTGTCATGCTATGGGAAGGGATAGATATGTAAAGCTATAACAGGTATTACTTAGTAATTCAGGTATTATGGTGTAATTTCAAACAGTAACATACAACTTTGCATTTTTACCTTTACAGTTAATTTGCAAAATTATATTTATTATTATACAGTAGCATGTTATATGATAAAAGTCCTCATTTCGATAGCTACCTTGGTTCTGGCCAGCATAGGGGCTCCTCTCTCCAATAAGAGCTCCACTGCTGTGTCATGCCCACTTCTTGCTGCGCAGTGTAAAGGCGTGAGGCCATCCTGCAACACAGACACTCTCATCATAAGGGTCTCATCAGTAATTTCATTACAAAGCACTTTGGAACTTGAAACACCTCTGAAATGGGATGTGTTATATACATCCTCCTTAAAACCTGAACACTCAATCATTTTCTCTCTTCTGTGTCTTTTATACTCAAGTGTATTCATCATTGCTTATAGCACATAAAAAGCACTGCTGAAGTCAGTAACAACAGAGCCTGAAAGGTGTGTGTGTGTGTGTGTGTAGGATGATACATCAGACACTGCAGGAGGGAGACTGCAGAAAAAAGGGACAGAACACAACCAGCTGGACTCCACACTGCAGTCAAAATCTGAAGAAGAACACAGCCGGTCATGGCTTTAATCAGACCAAACACACACACACACACACACACACTCAGCTACAGTGACTCATCATTACTGGTGACTGCACATGGGAATTATGGTTTCCCCTAATATTTAGTTTACAAATCAGGCAAAAAAAAAAAAAAATCGATGTATATTTTAATCTATCAATGCACATTATATTTGTTTTATATTATTTATGAATACTATTTTGGCAAAAAAAAAGTCTATGATGTAATTAAAAAGGGGTTTTTAACGATGCATGTAACACATGCTTTAAAGATTTCTGACTGCTTATTGGATTGAGACTTTTAATTAATAGAGGTTCCCATTTCAAGTCCAGACTGAGCCAGTAGGCCTTTCTGTGTTGATTTTGCATGTTTTCCCTGTGTTGACATAAGTTTTCTTCAGGTGCTCTGGTTTTCTGCATAATCCAAAGACATGCAAGTAGGGGTGGGCGATATGGCAAAAATATATCACGATTTTTTTCAGAAATATTACAATTCACGATTTTATCACAATTCTTTGTTGCGTTGGTTTAACTCTTTTGCAAGCCAATTGAGCAGTACAGCCAAACTAATTTCCCTTTTTTAAAAAACAAAGTATTTCAAGGTAAAAAAAAAAAAGAATGGCAGATATTTAGGCCAAAGTGAGCAAAGATAAAAATAATTTATTTTATCTTTGTTATTAAAAAATAAGAAAAAAAGATACACATTACAAATAAACATAATACAAAACAAACAAACAAACATTGCTTTTGGTGTTTTTAGCAGTAGCATTCAAGAAATTGAATTAACTAATATAAAAAGTGAAACACTATATACTTATATGCTATATACATCATTTGTACATTGATTCTTATTAAAGCAACTGTATTAACGTTATTCAGTCAAGTGCAGTGAGTGATTTTTCTCTTTGTTTTATTAACATTAAAAGAATAGTTCACCCAAAAATGAAAATTATGTCATCTGTCTGTCAATTGTGTCATAGTGTTTTTAAACCATCATTTACACACTCTCAGGTTGTTTTAAACCTGAATCAGTTTCTTTTTTCTGTTAAACGTTATCTATTTGATAATTTCTGATGTTAAATTCAGTGGGGATCAGCTACTGTTTGGTTACCCACATTCTTCAAAATATCTAATTTTGCGTTTAGCACAAAAAAGAAATTAATACAGGTTTGGGACAACATGTAAGTGAGTATATAATGACAAAATTTTAATTTTGGGTTGAACTATCCCTTTAATGAAATGCGGCAGCACGTTTAGTACAATTAGTCTGCTGTCCCTTTAAGAGCTGCACGCATCTAACAGGCACACATCCGTTTTTCTTTCAATTGTTTACTTTCACTTTAGACATAACCAACTGTTTTTATAGGAAACCCTGTGTGTTTTGACAGTATTAGGGCAATTAGACGCGATATATAACTTAGTTCAGGTGCAATTTGACAGGACTTTAGTTTGCGAGCACTTTAGATGTACGCGCACTTGAACAGCACACATATGAAATGTTTAACCGGCAAGGCTTTAAAGCAAATAATGTACTTTTGTGATTGTGAATAAGTGCAGTGTCCTGTGGGTTACCACTGATGTGAATGTATGTTGCGTTGTACGGTATATTGAGACAGATGCCAGAACAGCCGCTGATAGAATAGCACGATACTACGATATTTCTCCAAAAGCAGATCGTGGAGACATTTTTATCGTCCACGATCAAAAGTCGTCATATCGCACACCCCATATGCAAGTCAAGGGAACTGGTGACACCAATTTGCCTCTAGATTGGATGTGTGTTTATGTGTAAATATATGTGTAAATTGTCTGTGTTAGCCCTGTTATAAATTGGTCATCCATTCCCTGCCTTCGACCTGAGTTTTCAATCATTGTACTTTTGCCACGCCCATTCTCTATATGATGATTGGAAACATTCTCAAATGGGAGCTCATAATAATTTGCCAGTAACTGAAATTGTGATGTACAGTAACACATCAGAGCTTGGCAGTTTCAGACTGTTATAGCTTTTAGTTAAATGTTAACAACTGCCATTAGCAAATGAGAGAGAGTTACTTCTTTTCAATAGGTAATTTTTACTGTTTATTAAGTAGTCTGATATGAAGTTGATTACACATTTAAGAGCAACTTTTACAAAACATAAAAATAAATTTATAAATTAGTTCTAAGCATTGCAATTTTATTAGTACTATTATTAGGGGCCAAGCACCGAAGGTGCGATGACACCTATTGTATCCGTTAGTGTTCTTCTTCTTCTTCTTCTTCTTCTTCTTCCGCTCTTGAGTCTATGGCAACCCATAGAACCGTTTGCGGGAAAGTTGTGAAATTTGTCACACTCATAGAGGACAGTCATTAACCACAGCAAGTTTGGAGTCTCTAACTCAAACTCTCTAGCGCCACCACTTGTCCAAAGTTTTAATAATTTTATGCTAATAACTTTTGAACCGTAAAGCACAGAATGAAAATTCTTTTTTCCTCTGAATCCTTGGCTCATGCCGAGTCAAATGAAGTCCAAAATTCAAAAATTGTAAGGTTTAGTTTTTTTTCTAAAAATGTTTATTCGTAAAACCTACTTTTTCAAACTCGTCCTAGACGGTTTGTCTGATTTTCACCAAAACTGGCTCAGATCATCTTCAGACCATGCTGGCAAAAAGTTATGGAATTCAAGTTGATTAGTCGAACCGTTCTCAAATAACGCGCGAATGAATTCTACGAAAAGCACGCAAAAATGGTTGTGAGGCTATATCTCTGCAACTGTTTGGCGTATTGAGACCAAACTTGGTGTGTGTCATAACAAGCATGACCTGAGGCTACCTGCAGTGTTTTGTCGCAGTGCCACCTAGTGGTCAGGAGATACGAAAAATGGGTATTTTTGCTTATATCTTCTGAACGGTTTGGCCAAAAAAACTGGTCTCTTTAAATTTGGTGCATCATGCCGAGTCCAGCCATACCCAGCTTTCCCATGTCAGCCATTTTGGGTGTCGGCCATATTGAATTTTGTCCAAAAATGCTATATTTTATGAACGCATTGACGTATCATTACGAAACTCGGTATGTGTCTTCAGCACCATGCCCTGACAGTACTCAAAAAGGGGGCAGTTATAAAGAAATTTACAAAAATGCAAATAACTGCTGCTTACATTAGCCTATTGTAATAATCTCAATAGATTCCTTGGGTCAAGCCGAGAACATTGACACCCATTATGCCAATATTGGCCAAACATCCTGTCCGCCATTTTGTTTAATGTACAAAACCTACTTTTTCGAACTCCTCCTAGACCGCTGGTCCGATTTTCACCAAATTTGACTCAAATCATCTTCAGACTGTGCTGACTCAAAGTTATGGATTTTGTGTCAATAGACAAAACCGTTTTTGTACAGCGCCACTACACATTTGAGGCATGATGTCAAATTGACTCTAAGGCGGGTATCTCTGGAAAGATTTGACATAATGACACCAAACTTTGTGTGTGTCATTGTCACCTCACACAGAACACATCACATCAATTTGAAAACAGCACCACCTATTGGTCAAAAGTGATAAGCCATTAAATTATGTTATTGTTTGCATTTATGATTTTTCAGCCGTTTCAATTGATCTTATCCTAAAATGATCTTAATTACTTGTATAAGGTATGTACAAAACTAAAGTCATAACTAATTGTTACTAACCCTTGTTTTGGCATCAATCTGAGCCCCTCTGTCCAACAGCAGATGAACCATATTAGTGTTTCCCCTCTTAGATGCAACATGTAGTGGCGTGATCCCATTCTGTACAGAAAAAAGAAATGTTAGAAATATTTAAAAAGAAAAAGCATTCAATATGTTGTCTTTAGAAATCACTTAAAGTTGAGAATCATCTTATTCATCATCTATAACTGATTGTTTAATGTAGATCTAATGTAGAATCGTGAGCTTTGCCTTGTCCAACAAAAAATAAATAAAAAACTAAAATAAAATAAATTAAATAATTTCCATAACTATATAATTTTAGATAATTGTTAACTTTGGTCTCAACTCTTATCAGGTTTATGCAAAAATAATTTACAATAACCATTTAGCACTTTTTAAAATCTTAGTTTGTGTATTGCATCTTATTGTGCTGTTCTGAAGCAGTTTTAATATTAAATACAAGTGCTTGAGCAAGTCAACCTGTAAATGCTGTAAACACTCACCCTTGCAGTGAAGTCCACAGCAGCCCCTCGATTGAGGAGCAGTGTTGCGACATTTACGTTTCCATAGTGAGCAGCAATATGCAACGGTGTGAATCCACTCTACAAAAAGAATCAAGAAAGGGGACGGGACACAAGAAAAAAATAAAATAAAAAAACATAAGATATAAGCCAACATTCCTACCATGCTTTAGAGCCAAGCTGTCAATAAATACAGATCTGAAAACAGCTAACCTCGCCTATACAACCATGTTAACTTACAATTAAAAAGCTGGTTTCAGATCTGCAATTAGTGCCATCTTCAACTCCAACCAAAAACTGCAACCCTGACTTTATTTTGTTTTAATATACTATATTAGCATGCAGAAATCACATGTAGTGTCACATAAACGTATAAAATGGACAGTTATGGAAACGGATTGAGCTCATTGTTGCCTCAAGGGCAGCTCTGGTCCCATGTGAAGAAGTCTGAAAAGAAACCTTAAACTTGAATTTTGACAACTAACACATACACAAACATACACATATAAACTTTAAGAGAGGTTGACTCCTAGACACAGGCATGCAAACAAAAAATGTGCTAAAATCTACAATTAAATAAATTTAAAATAAGACGTTGTTAACAGAACATGACAAAATTTCAGATGACATACAGTTTTAGTATAATGGAAACAAGAGGAACATAATCAATGAATAACACCAAAGAAAACAAAGGTATCAAAAAACAAAAGTGCAGTATGCAGATAATATCAGTAATAAAATCATGTCTGGACTATAAGAAGGTAAAGATTGTAGAGGAGTTTGAATATGTGAAATTCTTGCCTTACCTTCCCATTCTGAAAGTCACGGTCCGATTTAATGTGAAAACATCATTTACAAAAGTGTGAAGAATATATTGACTGTGTGAAACACGTTCAAAGCTGGTGCAAAATCAAAAATGCGATGCAGCATGCGGTGCAGCGGATAATTACATTAAAACCTAATTACATTAAAATCTAATAAAAACTTTGCAAACAGCAAATCGCCCGCAAAGATGAAAGAAATCTGATTTCGAAGTACATAATTATAAACACTAACTACAAAACCTTGATTTTGAACATACTTCTGTAACATGTATAATATTGCATTGTGCTGTTAGCATTCATACATCCAGCTGTGTATCACATAATCATTCCATCAATAATATCAATAAGATGCATAATCATATCAAAACATCATAGCAACAACAGTTTAAGAATTTATATGCCACCTGCAAACATTAAAACATTATTTTTGGTGGATGTATGGATGTTGAAAAAGAATGATTAATCCCTCTTAGCACAAGCTATATATATTATATTACTAAAGAGCTTAATGCAATCACACTAATGCGTGCTGGGAGTCAAGCAATTGTTGTTGAAAGGCAAATTCATGCCACTGGGGTCTATTTGACCTTTAGGTAAGAGTAATGAAATAAATGGCCATTTCATTAAAGCCATGTGACTGGCTTCCCTAGACTTGGATATATTTCAGTAAAGGCAGCAAGCAAAGCCAATATAGGACAGTGTTGTGCACTTGTCTTGAATATTTGTATTAAATATATTAGAGACTAATGAATTTTAAAAGACTGCTAATTCTCTTTTTCTTTGCATAAAGCATTTACAGTACAAACTACTAAGTGTGAAATTTCTTCTCAGCTGAGCATGCAGTACTTTTGCATTAACACTTGTTATGTTAAAGTGCCCTTGCAGCTTAAAACTGACTGTAGGTAAAGGCTGAAATATTAATTCAGATTATAGATGTTAGGAGGATAGACACTGTCTGGATTATTGACTTTTCAGCCCATCTCCGATTATAGTAGCTCAAATTAAGCATCAGCAGCAATCACGGCACCGGATATAACTGAAAAACATTCTCATTCCATTTTACAAATAAAATTTCTGATGTGACATATACAAAGGGGCTTGGATGATGCTGTGAATTAGACTAACCAGCCATGCAAAGTTCAAAAGAACTAAAAATGCTGAGTTAACGAACAGAAAAGCTCAATTCTACATGCCAAAAAGTGGACCAGAAATGAATGCAATAAATCAATAGTTTTTATTTGCCAAAAATGAGGAACTAGATAAATATCTCTACCTCAGTTGTCCTATTGACCATCATCTGTTGCAGCAAAAACAAGGAAATAGGAAATAGGCTTGTTATATTCCACTCAAACACATTTAGGGTTGATAGGGCTGCATGCAAATTCTGCCAGAGAAGCAAGAGGTCTTCATTTTTCTCTGAGAGACCATATCTATTATCCAGGCTGCCAATAGAAACCCATTCTCAAAGGTATACTAACTTGAGATGACGAACGGTATTAGTTCACATGACCACTTAGAGCACATTATTTCAGTAATACCTCCTATTACCACTTTCAGCTGCAAAATAATTAACGCTTGTCAAACATACTCTTGTGAATACAGTAGTTTTATGGTGGTCTTGGCTCAATAACTTACTTTTGTGTGATAGCTATTCATAGCTATCAAAAGACAAGACTACTACCAAAACATAAAAATAATGTGACATTCTATATTTATAGTAATCTATAGATGAAACATTGTAAATTAGACTACACTAAAACTTGACAACAGTGATACATTAATATTAACATTTCATATGGCATTTAAGCCAACAAATGTCTAAAACTCTTTTTGATTAATTCACTTTACCACTATTTTGGTTTGAAACTAAAACTAAAATTAAACTGGCACATTTCTCATCATCAAAACATTCTGAATGTTGCATGTTTTTCTTTGAACTAAAATTAAAACACCACTTATAGTACAAACCATTGGCCATTTTTTAAGAAAAATAAATACCTCTATTAGCATTTCCCAAAAAAAACAAAACAAAAAAAAAACATTCAGTCTCAAACCCAAACACTCCGCACACAACAGACATGCATGCACACTTTCACGCAAATGTAGGCTGCGCGTCTGTGCACATTCATTTTGCAAGTGCATGCTGCTTCAAAGTATTTACAGACAGTTATGATATACACTAAGAAGTGAATGTTTTTACAACTGATAAAATAGAGTAATGGGTAAGTAGATAAAACAGTGAAACCCGGACAGCGTCGGGATGGAAACACAGGATGCAGGCACATTTATACTGGAGAGAGAAACAGAGAAATGCAGAGAGACAAACACAGACAATAGATTTCATCTGGCACAATAATGGCGGACACTAAAAACATCTTGAGACCACTACAAATCACATACACACAAGACCATAACAAGACAGTTTTACAAGAGCAATGCGACAAGATGCTGAATCTGTAACGGTCTGTTAGTAGCTATATACATGCAGAGTAGGAGTGGGAATCTTAGTATGAAATGAATCTGATGATTTGTTTCTAATTAGTGCAAACAATATACTTAAACATACTACACAAAACCGCTATTTTTTAAATATTTTTCAGAGATTTTCATTAAAACACCATTTATTACAATAAAAATGTTCAATTCAATCTGTAAGTCATTAGTGTGATTCAAACTACAACTGTAGTGACATGCAAAGCATGCAAAATTACGGACCCCACAACTGCCATCCAACCATGCAACTTTTAAGTTTGTTTCTTTGTTTTTTTGTTTTTTTTTGTTTGTTTTTTATTTAGCTGAGAGATTGGTCAAATGTCTTTGCACATTTTTTTTGGCAGAGCCCCTCTCCCATGGGAAGCTGCAGAGTTTACTAAAACATGTATGAAGCAGAATCCTGACAGTTCTGTTCAAATGGAAGTCAATGGAGGAAATACCTTTAATCAGTGAAACTTTTAAAGTTTAAAATGTTGATTTTTTTTTTTTTTTATACAGTGCTAGCATGCACCTAGTGAGAACAATGATAAATGTGTTGATAGATGTAGTTGTCTTTGTATTATTTTAGAGTACCCAGTCTAAAATAATTTTCAATTTAGACTGCAAGCATAAGTCTGCTAAAACATGAAAAAGAATAAAGATGTATGAGAACCGTTACCAGAACCAATGTTGGGCCCCAACCCTAATGCAGAGATTGGTAAATCCCATCAAGTTGGTAAATCACACTCACTGTCATTAATCAATGATATTATTCATCATACAAACAAATCTTCATTTTTTAAATTTTGAAGCCAAATTTCAATTTGGCTGTCAGTATATATTTCCTTATATTTCCTTCCATCCTTGAACATACTACCCTCAGCTCTAAGTTCCGCCCATATTTACCTTAGACTGAACATCGGCATTGTGGTCATTTTGAAGCAGCAGGGCAGCAGATTTGGTATCATCCTTGCGGGCTGCAATGTGCAAGGCAGGCAGACGTACTTTGCCTTTTGTGTCGTTCTCTAGAAGGATGGACACCACCTGATTATGGCCTTGTTGCAGTGCAATAGCTAGAGGCGTAAAGCCATCCTGCGAAAAGAGAAAAACAAATATTTAAAATAACACACTTAAAGGAGAACTCCACTTCCAGAGCAACAATTTACAAATAATTTACTCACCCCCTTGTCATCCAAGATGTTTATGTCTTTCTTTCTTCAGTCGTAAAGAAATTATGTTTTTTTGAAGAAAACATATTAGCATTTTTCTCCATATAATGGACTGATATGGTGCCCCGAGTTTGAACTTCCAAAATGCAGTTTAAATGCAGATTCAAATGATCCCAAATGCGGTTGCAAATGATCCCAGCCGAGAAAGAAGAGTCTTATCTAGCAAACTGATCGGTTATTTTCATAAAAAAAAAAAAATAAATACAATTTATATAATTTTTAATGCCAAACGCTCATCTTGTCTTACTCTGCCTGGACTGTTTTTGTTCCGGTTCATGATAGTTAGGGTATGTCAAAAACTCCCATCTCATGTTCTCCCTCAACTTCGAAATCGTCCTATATTGCTGTTTTACCTTTTTTGTTAAGGGTGTTTGATCTTCTTTGGATGTTCACTTTGCATAGACTGGGTCGGTACTTCTGCAGCAAAGTAGGGTGATTTTGAAATGATTTTTGAAGTTGAAGGAGAAAATACGATTGGAGTTTTTCAACATACCCTAACTTTCTTGAGTCAGAATACACAGAGTTCAGGGAGAGAAAGGCAAGACGGGCGTTTGAGATAAAAAAAAGTATTTCAATTGTATTTTTTTAATGAAAATAACCAATCGTTTCGCTAGATAAGACCCTTCTTCCTCGGATGGGATCGTTTACAACTGCATTTGGGATCGTTTGAAGCCACATTTAGACTGTTTTTTGGAAGTTCAAAATCGAGGCACCAAATCCGTCCATTATATGAAGAAAAATGAAGAAATGTTTTCCTCAAAAAACATAATTTCTTTACGACTGAAGAAAGAAAGACATAAACATCTTGGATGACAAGGGGGTGAGAACATTATATGTGAATCTTTGTTTTGGAAGTGGACTTCCACCACAATGCTTTCTGGGTACACTTGAATATTAAGGTTAGGGTTTAGGGTTAGGGGTTAAAATTTGTTACAGCATGTAGGCAATCAGCACTGTGATTGACAAGACCAAAGAAATTTTCAGGATCAGTAGTGGGGCTTTTTATAAATTTAAATTATTATTATTATTTTTTTATTTATTTATGTTTCCCGAGCAGCATACATACATATTCACAGACATATTCAAATGGTTTCTGGAGAATCATAGGGCACTGAAGACTGGAGTAATGGCTGCTGAAAATTCAGTTTTGCCATCACAGGAAACATTTAAATTGAAAAAAACAATAAAATAATTTTACATCAGAAAAAAAAAAAAAAAAATCACAAAAATAATGTTTAATTGAATCAATTTAGCCTTTGTGAGCATAAGAGACACATTTCCATAATTTTGGCAGCCAATGTAAGTGAATGCAAATGGTTTGAGCTAATTAGTAGGCACATCTGGTTGCAATTGTAGTAAAAACAAAAGCACATGAAGTTACAGTTTGTCATTCTATATTGTCAGTCAATTTTAGAAACACTTAAACTTTTTACCTCTGTTGCGGTGCTCTGGTTTCCACCATTCTCCAAAAGATAGCGCACCACATCTAAATGGTTTTCTTGAGAAGCCATGTACAGGGGAGTGAATCCATTCTATAAGAGCACAGATTTATATGTTTTTTATTGTATTTTTTTTTTTTTTTTTGCAATTTTGCAAGCATAAATGTCAAACTTGGTCCTACCTGAGATTGTGCATTGATGTCTGCCCCCCTCTTCACCAGGATCTTTACAACCTCTCCTTGTCCTGCTAGTGAAGCAATGTGGAGAGCAGTATTTCCTTTCTGTGAGCCAAACAAACACATTCATCATTTATTCAGAAGTTTCTCTTAAATTTGCATGCCACAAATGATTTCAGGGATGTGCCCAAAAGCAAATACCTTATTCAAAAAGGCATGGATAATGATTTCAAAACAAGTAACAAATTGTAATGACTAATAGAACAAGAATATTTGTTAAATACAGTCACTCCTTGCTCTTGCTGGACAGCAAAGCTGATATTTTAGCTTCTGAATTTGCAATGCAATACTGAGTGTGTAAAATAATTAGCACAAAATTAGCACAGCACGATCAGCCGTGTTGCCATTCCTGTATATTGTGTATCTCTCAGAAATCAAGAGCAACATCGACTAAGCTACTTGTTTAAAACCTTCCAAGAAAAACATACAATATAATGTTTTTGTTTAACTGCCTCAGTTACAAAGTAGTGTAATGATAAATTAAATAACATGATATCAAATAGCCTACCAGTTTGCAACATTAAGCAGTATAATGAACGGATTTTGCACAGCTGAAATAACTGCAAGTGGCTGACAGCAAGTCTTGAACATTCAAGTATAAAAATGGCCATGTCTGCTCTTACATGCTTTAAATAGATTCAAAATTAAAAACTGAATTATTTATATGCATCTAGCTTTTGCTTCTATTTGTTTCAGGTTTGTCTCAGGACAACAGTCTTAAAACTGTAGTCTATGGTATTGCAGGACCTTACTTTATTTCACTGGGTGTGCCATAAAAGCTTGAGGCTCTACCCTGGATGCGTCAAAGCCACATCCATTTGTCCTTCGTGTCAGAGATAGCGTGAGCATGTGAGGTATGTCAGAAATAGAATGTACTGTAGTAACGTCTAGGTTACGTACGTAACCCTCGTTCCCTGAAGGAGGGAACGGAGACGTTATATATGGGAACTCGCTTGAGAGTCCAATCATCTCTGAGCCTTATTTAAAAGGCCAATAAACATTGGCGAGTGGTATCTGCATGGCGAGCCACTCCCCCGTACATACGGGTATATAAGAGGGCGGCATGCAACCACTCATTCAGGTTTTCGCTGAGGAGCCGAGTAGCAACCCGGCATCAGCGCGACGTAGGGTCGTGGCAGGGGATGTAAGAGACGTTCCCCTTCAGTCGTTTCACTACGACAATACATATGGGAACAGACTCATGGAACAGGCCACGACCCTGACGCCGCGTTATGCACAGACCCACGTGCTGACAGGCGGACGTGTCAGCAGATGGATATGAACGTAACCTTCCCAACGCCCTGAGGGCCGATAGGGGACCCCACAGGGATGCCAGTTGTTACTGAAGCAGAAGTTGGGGGGGCGGAGCACATGAGATCTCTACATGTGGAATAAAAATAATTCAATATATCTATAACTTGTAGAGATATATGAGGGAAACAGCGGCCTTCTAGCTGACCTTGGAAAAATACTGAGACATGTTGCCACAACCTGCTGGGCGAAGGAGACCCAGCCGGCGCACAGTCAGGCACTACTCCGCAGCTAGGCCTGACTGCGGGGCATGGAGGACCCAAGGTTCACCGGAGGGAACAGCTGAGGGATATAGCGCACGGATCCATTAGGAGTGGCGCAGCAAGCCGACACCAGCCAGTCTCCCGCTTACCTGATGTCTATGTTAAGACATGGGAGGACACGGCCTCAACGCGAAGGTTGTAGAACCTAGCGAAGGTATTAGGTGTCGCCCAGCCCGCAGCTCTACAGATATCTGCTAGTGAGGCGCCATGAGCCAACGCATAGGATAAGGCAACACTCCTTGTGGAGTGGGCACGAACACCTAAGGGGCATGGCTCTCCCTGGTTTTGATATGACAGGGAGATGGCATCTACCACCCAATGGGCCAACCTCTGTTTGGAGACAGCATTCCCTTTCTGCTGACCTCCAAAGCAGACAAAGAGCTGCTCGGTGCGTCTGAAGTGCCGAGTGCGGTCCACATATATACGTAGGGCGCGGACTGGACACAGCAGCGCAGAGGCTGGGTCTGCCTCCTCCAGGGGCAGAGCTTGCAGGTTCACCACCTGATCGCGGAAAGGCGTGGTGGGAACCTTGGGCACATAACCGGGCCGGGGTCTCAGGATGACGTGAGAATCGCCGGGCCCGAATTCCAGGCACGCTTCGTCGACAGAGAAGGCTTGTAGGTCCCCTACCCTCTTGATGGAGGCCAGCGCGGTCAGGAGCGCTGTCTTAAGAGACAGATGTTTTAGCTCTACTGACGCGAGTGGCTCAGATGGGGCCTCCCGCAGACCCTGGAGGGTGACGGAGAGATCCCAAGAGGGTACGAGGTGCGGTCTGGGGGGATTAACCCTTCTCGCACCTCTAAGGAACCTCACGATGTGTAAGGCTTTCCAGCAGGTGTCACTATTGTTTTGCATATGTGTATTATAAAAGATAGATGTCATTATGTTCCAGGGCATTCGTAGAAATAAATGTGTATATTTACCATCTTAATTTTTATGCAGGTACATTTATGTTATATTTCATATATGGTTTAATTCTACTAGCTTGCAGATATGTTTAGTGTCGTTCCTAGCAGCTAGAGTACGTCTGTTTACACGTCAGTGCGTAAGTGCCGTTTTTTTTCTCCTCTCTCTCAGTCTGTAATCAGGGCTGGTACGCTTGCCGGTTTATAACCTGACGACTGTTTAGTTAAGCGAAGGAAAACGTCACATGGCTAACTGATGAACTAGTGTAGCGTTAATATTCAGGCTGCCTAGTTTGTTGACGGAACCCGTGTATGTGTACGCAAATAAAAGATCAAAAAGTGACTTGAGTTGTATCCGCCGTGCTTGCCCTGAAACCCTTCCAGTGGGGAGTTTATTGAGGTACAGCAGGTAACTTAATAAAAAACTGGACACGATGAGTTGGCGCTTACCAAGGGATGCTCCATCCACTGCATCGTGATACGCTGCGATGGCAGCAACGTACACTTTGAGAGTCAAAGGGGACAGCCTGCGCTCCAACTTCTCCTGCAGGAAGGAAAGCACTACTGCAATCGGACATCTCTGTGGGTCCTCTCCACGAGAGGAGCACCAGTCAACGAACAGACCCCATCTCAGTGCATAGGCCTGCCTTGTAGAGGGAGCTCTAGACTGAGTGATAGTATCTATCACGGCCTGTGAAAGGCCGGAGAGGTCTGACGCGTCCCGTCCAGGAGCCAGACATGCAGGTTCCATAGGTCGGGACGCGGGTGCCAAATTGTGCCCATCCCCTGAGAAAGAAGGTCTCTCCTCAAGGGGATCTTCCAGGGAGGGGCTGCCGCAAGGGAAATGAGGTCTGGAAACCAGGTCCGGGTGGGCCAGTATGGCGCAACCAGCAGAACCTGCTCCTCGTCCTCCCTGATCTTGCACAGTGTCTGTGCAAGGAGGCTCACTGGGGGAAAGGCGTACTTGGGCCCCGGAGGCCAGCTGTGTGCCAGCGCATCCCTGCCGAGGGGAGCCTCGCTGAGGGAGTAAAACAGCTGGCAGTGGGAGGATTCGGGGGAAGCAAACAGATTTATTCTGGGCTTGCCGAAATGGCTCCAAATCAGCTGGACTACCTGGGGGTGGAGTCGCCATTCTCCAGGATGGGTGGACTGCCGTGAGAGCTGGTCAGCTGCACGGTTGAGTTCTCCTGGAATGTGAACGGCACGTAGCGATTTCAGCCACGTCTGGCTCCACAGGAGCAGACGGCGGGTGAGTTGTGACATGCGACGGGAGCGAAGACCACCTTGGTGGTTGATATAGGCTACGGTCGCAGTGCTGTCTGTGCGAACAAGCACGTGCTTGTGGCGCAGCATCGGTCGGAAGCGACGCAGCGCAAGAAGCACCGGTCCTGTCCAGGAGCCCGAGGCTGCTTGCCCGTTGCATACAGCACCCCAACCTGGTGCCGCGGGTGACCTCCCCAGAAACCAATCGTCCAGCCTTGAAGGATCGGCCAGAGATGTTTTGGGCACCTCCAGACCGATCCCCCTGGCGGCTCGGAGGAGCATAGCCGAAAAGTCCGCTTCATCTTCCGACTCTCCCTCTGATGCTGTAGCAGACATCTCAACCTCCTGTTGAGCACCAAAGGAGACACTCGGCCCGGCGTGCGGGGAAGCGAACTGCTTTGGACACTCGACGGGACCGCGCGGTGATGCAGAAGTCCGCGGGGCTTTGCTGGCCGGCGGAATATTCTGCATGGTCACCTGTATGTCCCCCAAGTGCCTCGCCGCGGCATTTTTCTTTTTTTTTTTGTTTATTTTTATTTTTTTTTGCCGCGGGAAGACAACGAGGGGAGCCTACTCGCGAACGAGCGGCGGGACTTTAACGCGGCCATGGTCATGCGTTCGCAATGAATGCATGAACCATCCGTGAACGCTGCCTCAGCGTGCTCTCGGCCCAGGCATGTGAGGCAGCGATCATGTCCATCCAGCGAGGCGAGGAAACTACCGCACCCAGAAGCACACGGCCGGAGAGACATCCCGGGAAAAATGCCCTCGACAGCCGTGAGAAATTTGCTCTTTTAGATCCCGGTTTGCCCAGGGAGGACCGCGGCACAACTGTGCACTCAAACGGGAGGCTCGCTGGATCGCAAAAGGCTTCTTGTTGCCGTGAAAACGGCAGCCCGCAGGATCTCGCTGGCGGCTGCCAAACGCTCTTTTAGATCACGCTCTTTTGGTGTTGGCAGCACGCCAGCGGAGAGAGAGCGCAACTCACAGGAACTCTTTTTCTTTTCTTCCAGGCTCGTAGACGAGGCTCCGAAGCGAAAATCTGAATGAGTGGTTGCATGCCGCCCTCTTATATACCCGTATGTACGGGGGAGTGGCTCGCCATGCAAATACCACTCGCCAATGTTCATTGGCCTTTTGAATAAGGCTCAGAGATGATTGGACTCTCAAGCGAGTTCCCATATGTAACGTCGTAGTGAAACGACTGAAGGGGAACTGTATAGTGTGAAAATTAGGCTTTATTAATCAAATAATCATACTTTGTGTGAAAAGGAATAAAAGTTGTCAGAGTTTTACTGCTTCTAATGTTCACTGCAACAGGAAACTGCAGTGATTCATACATATAGATCAGGGGTGGCGAACTCCGGTCCTGGAGTTCAGCTCCAACCCTAATTAAAACTCACCTGCCTGTTGCTTTCTAGTAACCCTTCAGACCTTGATTAGCTTGTTCAGGTGCGTTTGATTAGGGTTGAAGCAAAACTACGCAGGGCTGCGGCTCTCCAGGACCAACGTTCGCCACCTCTGATATAGATAGTTTTTTTTTTTTTAGTTTTGCACAAATGTATAGAGGCACGTATTTCAACCAGTGACATTTATTTGGAAAAACAAAACAAAAAAAAAAAAAACCAAAACCCAATTAAGCTTTGAAGATATTTTTAAAGCACACTTCAGGAGTTTGGAAGCTTCTACACAAAATGCCATAAATTATGTATCCCAAAACAGTTAACAGGGCTTTTCATGTGTACACGTCTAAGTAGCCTGGAGGAGCCTTAGTGGTCCTGCCTTTCAGCTCTTGTCATACTGACTGAAGAACTATGACAGTTTATCAGAGAAGGAAAGAAAAGCCTCAAAATGTTCTATATTAAAATGACAAAGTTGTTGCTTGACAAAGTTGTTGCTTTAATATATCTCTAAGCATATACTTTAAACATGAATTTAAGCAGCAGCATAGCCTGGAATCACAGCATGAATGTCAAAGCTACAGACACCCTGAAATAAGAAGTGACATTCAAATGTCAATGCTGGCATAGAATGTTTCCACCCTATCAATTTCCTGTTTACAGGTGGAAAGTGTTGTTAATTATCAAGACTATTTTAAGCTATCAAGACAAAGATCACCATGGGAGCACATTTGATCGGCATCATTTACACAAAGCCATTCCTTGAAAATTCCCAGAAACTTCCCTCACAGAGTGCCAGTGCGGCCATGTGTTTCAAGCAGCTTCACATGCTTAACAGAGAAGTGATATACAGAGTTGCTAACATACTTTTCAAAGCACAGTACAATGTTACACTATTATTTCATTTGTAAACCTTGAGTCTCTGTAAACCTTAACAACAGTACCATTTAGGGATGGGGGATATCTTATCGTTTGCGATATACCGGTAAAACAATTTCCCACGATAAAAATTAGTCTTCCCGATACTGTAATAACAATACAGTTTACAGTAGCATGTGTGCGATAGTTTTGTATGTGTCCAACAAAGATATCATTTACTGACATGCTTTTTGTCTAAATTATCTTCATAACATAGTCGAATATTTGAAATAACCATTTGCGATCCGACGTGGCTTCATATCACAGAATGATATTAATTAATATTATTAAAGCTATGTCGATTAGCACTGCATTACAAATATACTTTATCCTTATAAAAATACCCAAGATTGCTTGAAGAACACAGACAAACCACATATTGCAGCAATCATATGTTTATTGTCAAGTTTTCTCAGTTAAAATTTCTCTATCTGCGTTTTATTAAGCTACAGCGATAACTGGATTATAGATTTCCTGGACCGTCAGTACTGTTACTTCTGCTATAAAGCATATGTAGATTTTCTGCTCAAGGGCGCCCTCTGGCCTCCAGTGAATTAAACAGTCATTACATCATATGTGTGTACTCAGTTATGCTCTATTTTGGGTAAAAATAGGAAAGATAATAGTTTTCTCTAAAGAAACAGGATTCCCTGAATTATCGTCATTGATAACATTATCACAATAATAGCAGAAATTATCGTGATAAATTTTTAAGCCCATATCGCTCAACCCTAGTACCATTCATAGTTTTCCTGAGAAACTCTACCTTGGTTGCAGAATCAACTGAAGACCCCCTGTCCAGCAGCTCCTGGACCAGCTCCACATGTCCTTCCTTTGCTGCCAAGTGCAAAGCATTGAGCCCATTCTGTGGAGGTCAGAGACAGAAGTTAGTACTTCATTCTCTACCAAAAGCAAACATAAATGGGACGCATCATGAAACAGTTGTAAATGGGGGAAGAAGACTCAAGTATACCTCCTCATCCATTCCCAAGGTATGTTTTCTGTCTTTGAGATTACAAACAAAATATGCACGTATTAAAGAGAGTTAAATGTGCCAGGAGCTGTTAAAATGTCAGATTTATCCAATTAAATGCAATGTGCAGTCTCAAAAAAAATGTTTTATAAAGCAGTATTAATAAAATAAGGAGTGTCACAAGCTAGCAGACGACTACTGCTGGCTACCTTAAAAGACGGTGCAATCTTAAAATCACACAGACATGTGGGACCTCTCTGGCAGCCAATCACTGACACAACCTTTGATAATGAAGGAAAGTACTAGAAATCAAACGTCCTCGCTTTCCACAACCTAATTTGGAAAGCACAGTATGCTTTCATTATGTTATGTTATTATTTATAGAAAGACTACCTGTCAGAGCTGTGGACATGTCTTGTTCTTTTTTATTATCATTCTCCATATTTTATATTAATAGAAAAGCAATCCAAACTAGAAAATAACATAAATGTAAATATTAGAATTATGTGATGTTATATAGTAGTGATATAAATGTATTAATAGTTTTTAGAATTTAAAAAAAAAAAAAGAAAAAAAAAACATTCAAAACCTTTTCCCATATGCTCCTCTCAATCATACATTCAGCCAAATGATGAGTACTTCTTGAATATATCATGTAACAAATGCTGTAAACTGTTCTCTAGACTCAGGGGGTGGCTCAACTTACAACTGACTCGTCTTATGCAACCCTACTGCAATACTGGACCGAATGACAAATACTATACTTTGTGATACTTAGACTGTCTTGTATAATTTGTTGATAAATATAATAAGAATGTAAAGTTACTGTTTGGTAAAAAGCCCCAGTATGGGCTGTTATTGTATATTTTAATGAGAACAGCTAGATTAAAACTGTCTGTTTCATTTTACTTGTAGAATGTAGAATTTAAAGGAAATTGTAGAATGTAGAGTGTAGAATTCAGAAGTCCTTGTTATTAGCAACACTGGTGTCTGTTGAGTGAGTTGCAGCCAGCAACTTATTTGCTCTGCTCAGTGTTACCTTGACAACGCTGCATTTGAATGCAGCATTCAGCACTCCATCAGTTGTTGCAAATAAATACTTAATATTATTTTCTTCAAATGTTGTCTAATTGTGTCTTATTTACTGTTAAACATTTGCAAACTACACGAGCCCACCCTACCTCTTATGCTTCTTAAATCATATTTCTATTGTTGAAGAAAACAAATACTTTTTGTCACATCCTTTTGATGACTTTCACAGACAACCTTGGAAGTCAGGGAAGGTCTCAATTTTTAATTTTTATAACAAGCTGTTCACACATTGGCAATAAAAAAGCTATTAATACATTAATACAATCCTATGCATAGCTTCCTTACAATGAATAGGTAAAAAAGAAAAAAAAAAAATCTAATTTGTTTTCATTTGCCCACCGTCATGTCTTTGCAAACTTTGCTAAATTATTAAATATATATTTTGACTAATTTAAAGTATAATTTGCAGATTCACTGGGGGGGACCCTAGTTGGGTGGATGTTTGCAAGGTGTAATAATATGTCTTCAAAACTCTTGAAAGTATGTGATTTTACATAGCTTGTTTAAGCTGGTTTAAATACAATAGTTGATCAGCTTAAGTACTTTGGTGGGGTTAAGGTAAACTTGGCAAACCCTTCTGTAGACAGTCTCAGATCAGCAACAACACCATGTACATCTACTATGCTACACCAAATAAACAGCATGCTAGCCAAAGGAGAAAAAAGCCAAAGGACATTCGATACTGCGGACCGACACAGTCATGTGCCTGCTGTTTACCACACTAGGCACACACTGTTGCCATAGCAGAGCTGTTAACAAGCTAAAATGCTTTGCACGAGGTACGCACTTGATAACAGAGCTCCTTAAAATAGCATCAAACTCTCTGGGTGCATCATAAAGCACAAAGATGAAATAGTGTAAGAAATTAGACTCAAAGTACTAAACTTAGCATAAAAAAGAAATTTCTCTTTTTCACAGTGTTGGGTGATTTACTGACATTAAAGAGTACAGATGCTCATCACATTTTCTTAATGACCATCGCAAATTAGTGCCTGTTTTAAGACATGCCTTTTTTTTGGGACGTTAAATAATTCTACAAATGCCAGTGAACTGACGAGCGCAAATCTTAGTAAATCGTGTTGTAGGAAACTCCTACAAATGCATATTCAATAAAAAGTGAGTCACAAAAGTAACTCTGTCCATGCCTTTTCAGCACTAATTTCCCACTGCGTAGTTGTTTAACACCAAATAAGGGTTCGCGCTGACGCAAGCTGATGATAATTCTGGCCCTAACAGTTTTCAGGTATCAGGCAATAAAGGTCATGGTTATAATACGTTAAGGCATTAAAGATACCTTTTTACTGTCTGAAAAACACCAGAAGAAAGCTGCCCAGCATCCCTGATCACCTGCGCGAATATGCCATTCTCCTGCTGCAAGCAGGTGTGAGGACTGCAGATATGGCCAGAGCAATAATCTGCAATGTCTGTAATGTAATGCACCAACAGTGCTAGGGAGACAATAAATCGGGTGATCATCCTTGCCGTGCCAAACCACGTGTAACCATATGTCTCCCTCAGACATGCTTCAAAAACATGCCTTGGTAGAAGAGTGGAGCAACATCTCACAGCAAGAACTAGCAAATCTTTTTTAGTCCAATAGATGCACCATAGTACTTAAAGGAGCTGATGGCCACACCAGATACTGACTGCTTCTTTTGATATTGACTAATTATATTGATATTGTTATAAAATGTATTACTACTATAATAATGCAATTGTACTTACTGAATATTTTATATATATAATAATATAATATTAATTTTCCACTAGAAGTTACAATACTTAAGTCTCCATGAAAAGCCTCCACATAATCAGAACTGATCATTCTTATTTTTTATTGAATATTGAAGTGTTTATTATCTGTGCACCCATTTCATATTTCTTTGTAATCAACACCCATTTCATATTTATTTGTAATCAATAAAGTTACATAATGTTGAAAATCCTTTAATTAACACCATATCCTACACTACTGTTGCCAATCAAATGAAATTAGCATCAACAGTATCCATTTACACTGTAATTACAATTGCATAAATAATTATATTATATTAATGTTTTAAAAATTTGAATAGGTTATATACCATTTTGAATATAGAAATATGAAATGTTACATAAAAAATAAAATTATTTTATTATATATGAAACTAAACCCACTGGTAGGTGACGATGTCTAAATAAGTAAATCATAGAATCATTCATTTAACCAATTCACTCAAACTGTCTGATTCATTCATGAACAAACACCACTCTCTTGTATATGCATTTATAGGAGTTTCCCTTTCAGAAACACTTATGGGAGCATAGTATTTAAATCAGAGTTTAACTCCAACTTGCCTCAACACTCCTGCCAGGAAGTTTCTAGGATGCCTAGTAAGAGCTTGATTATCTGGTTCAGGTGTGTTTAACTGGGGTTAGAGCTAAACTTTATAGGACACCGGCGCTCCAGGACAGAGTTTGGGCAGCCCTGATCTAAATGAATCAGGTAACATGATTATTTACAGCCCAAGAAAAGCATGTTTTAACCCATTTTGCACTTGACATGGCTTTGATTGCTGCTCCCAGGAGGAGGCACCACAGAGAACAGAGTAGGTGTGTTCAACATGAACTACGGCTACAAACAGCAGTCAACAAGAATAGCCGAGAGCAGTCGGGGGCGGAGTTGAAAACTGAGCTGTCAAGTTCACCACTTTCTGCTCTCGTTAGCAACGCTCTCACAGTGTTTGTTTACTCTATCACAAATTAAGTGAATTAAATGCAATGTTTGTCAAATACACAGACATTTCAAAAGCGTTTTCATGAGCAACAGAAACACTTTTCATATACTGCTTAATACAGCACCATCTGAACAAGAATAATGTTGAACATAAACATATTCTATTTAAATAGCATAAAGTGGGGTTATATATGCTTTTATCAGTGTTTTATGACAAACGTAACTCAATATAACATTGCGATATGACAAACGTAACTCAATATAACATTGCGACTACAGTAAAAACACTTTTACTGTTCTGAAAGCACAGATTTGTGAGCATTATCAGATTTGAGGATGTTAGAATAAACCCGAAACACACAGGGCGTCGGCGCCATCTCAAGTCGGACAAAATTTCGAACCGGCATCCACTGCTTCAAGTCAGAATTTGATCGAGCTGCACAGCGCTGCGTCAATTCAAACACACTCAGTGTCAGGCATTCACCACAGCCACCCCCACCATCTACGTCACAGCACAACCGCTCCCATTCACCTGACTACTGATTGTCATCACCTGATTCCACTTTGCTCCACCCTATACAAGTCCTCAGCTTTTAGTAGCTCATCGTCTGGTCTACCGTTTACACCCCGATGCTAGCTCCAGACTTCTCTTCACACTCTCAGCCGGACTCTCCTGCAAACTACCTGGATTCCTCATTTCATTTCCCTACGGACTCATTTCATCCCTTCAACTTACGCACAGACTTTCAGATAAGCATTCCATTTGCTCAACCCTTACTTGCACTTCAGAATATCATCGTCAATAAAACTCCCTGTTGGTTTGCACCTAATCTCTGTTTCTGGTCTCATCCTTGTAACACCGTGACAGAAGACCAGACCAAAACAGACTACGAGCACCGGAGCACCTACTGTACCCAACCCCTTCACGGATTTGGTGAATGCCCTCAAGGCGTCTTTGTTACTTGCACCAACGCCAACATCTGTCTCAGGAAGTCCCATGACCATGCCGGTAACAATCTCGGGAGACGCGGCTGAGTGTAACCTTTTTTTGCTCCAAGTTGTTCTTTACATCTGGATGCAACCACAACGTTTTCCAACAGAAAGCTCCAAAGTCACATTTCTCATTTCCCTCCTCTCTGGTAAGGCTCTTCAATGGCCAAAAGCCATTTGGAATACTAGTAGCAATATCAACTCTTTTGAACAGTTTACGACCCATTTTTCTGAAGTTTTCAGTACAGCTACTGGTACACTAACCACTTCCAATCAGTTGTTTCGTCTCCGCCAAGGCTCTTCTTCGGTCCATGAGTACACCATCCACTTCGGCACACTGGCGGTGATTAGTGGCTGGAATGAGGTAGCGCTCCTCAGCACTTACCGCCAAGGACTCAACCCGGAGATTCGTGCCGCCATTGGCGTTGTATGATGACACCATCGGACTGGAATCCTTTCAACAACATACAACCAGAATTTCACAGCGCCTAGCCACCTGCCAGCTGCCTGCCAGCAACCTGTGTTGGAGGAGTATATCGCGGAGGCCTTGCAACAAGGATTCATCCAACCATCCACCTCGCCGGCTGCTTCAAGTTTCTTCTTCGTGGGCAAGAAGAATGGAGGTCTCAATCCCTATAATGATTGCCGTCAGCTCAACTCCCAGATAATACAACAGCCCTATCCGCTTCCCCTGGTCCCAGCTGCACTTGAGGAACTCCGTGGAGCTCGTTTGTTCTCTAAATTGGACCTGCAGAGTGCTTATAACCTCATTCAGATTCAGGTGGGAGATGAGTGGAAGACGGCCTTCATCACACCCACGGGGCACTACGAGTACCGGGTGATGCCGTATGGTCTCTCCTCAGTCCCTCTGTCTTCCAAACGTTCATGAATGCGGTGTTCCGGGAGTTTCTCCATCGTTTCGTCATGATCTACACTGACGCTGGCCGACCATCGCCAGCACGTCCAGCAGGTCCTCCAGAGACTCAGAGAGCACAGCCTCTACCTAAAGTTGGAGAAATGTGAGTTTCATCAACCTTCTGTCCAGTTCCTCGGACATGTTATCAGTGCGGAAGGTGTACAAATGGACCAGGGGAAAGTCCAAGCCATACAGAAAAGGCCCACACCCAACACAGTGAAAGAGCTATAACCTTTTCTGGGATTCTCAAACTTCTAATCGCTGATTCATCCAGAATTACAGTATGATTACTGCTCCGCTGACCTCCCTCCTGAGGGGTAAACCCAAACATCCTCTCCTACGTCACCCAGATCCGGACCTCCCCTTTACGGTAGAGGTTGACGCTTCCACCACCGGAGTAGGAGCGGTGCTGTCACAAGCGGTCGGTGAGCCTCCTCTCCTCCATCCCTGTGCGTTTTTCTCTCGCAAGCTATCACCGGCGGAGCAGAACTACGATGTAGGAAATTGCAAACTGCTGGCCATCAAGTTAGCCCTGGAGGAGTGGCGTCATTGACTGGAGGGTGCTACACATCAGTTTTCCATCATCACAGACCACAAGAATCTCCAATACCTATGAGAAGCAAAATGCTTGAACCCCAGGCAAGCCCGGTGGGCCCTCTTCCTAACTCGATTCAACTGTAAGATCACTTACCGACCGTGTACAAAGAATGTAAAAGCTGACGCCCTATCCCAACAGTTTTTCGCCGACTCTCCAGTTGAACCTGAAACTATTCTACCACCTGACGTGATCGTGAGTCCGATCATCTGGAACCTGGACGAGGACATCTGTAACACCACCCTCCAGGAGCCTGCTCCGCCGGGCTCTGGACATCCAGGCAGCAGACGGACCCTCTCGCTTCTTCAAGCTCGGTGCTGGTGGCCCAGTATGCACCGTGATATCACATCCAGAACTGGCCATGTCTAACAGTCCTCGTTCTCTACCTGCAGGAAAACTGGTCCCACTCCCAATACCACAGAGGTCCTGGTCCCATATCGGAGTGGACTTTGTGACAGATCTCCCAAATTCTGAAGGTAACACTTGCATACTGGTAACTGTGGACAGATTCTCCAAGTGTTGTAAACTTATTCCGTTAAAGGGACTACCTACAGCCATGGAAACTGATGAACATCTGTTCCAGCATGTCTTCCGCAACTTTGGGTTACCAGAGAAGATCGTGTCGGACTGGGGTCTCTCATCTCCCATGTTTGGAAGGCCTTCTTCAAGCTCCTTGGTATCTCTGTTAATCTGTCTTCTGGTTATCACCCACAGACCAACGGCCAGACTGAGAGAAAGATCCAAGAGCTCGGGCGTTAGCTCCGGTCATACTGCCAAGGAGATCAACACAGCTGGAGCAGGTTCCTCCCGTGGGCCGAGTACGCACAGAATTCCCTCCACCAAGATACCACCGGCCTAACACCCTTCCAGTGCGTACTCCGTTATCAGCTACCGCTGTTTCCCTGGACGGAGGAGCCCTCGAATGTTCCAGCTGTTGACCACTGGTTCCGAGCAAGCTAGAGAGTGTGGGACTCCGCTCACCATCATCTCCAGTGGGCAGTCCGTCGTCATAAGAGGTTCGCCGACACTAGAAGGAGGGAGGCCCCCCAATACCAACCTGGGGACCAAGTCTGGTTGTCCACCCACGACCTGCGCCTCCGGCTACCCTGCCGCAAGCTGAGTCCCTGCTACATAGGTCCTTTCAAGATCTCGTCTCATCATCTGGTCTACCGTTCACACCCTGATGATAGCTCCAGACCTCTCCTCGCACTCTCAGCCAGACTCTCCTGCAAACTACCCGGATTCTGGATTCTGGACTCATTTCATCCACTCAACTTATGCACGAACTTTCAGATAAGCATTCCATTTGCTCAACCCTTACTTGCACTTCAGAATATCATCATTGTCAATAAAACTCCCTGTTGGTTTGCACCTAATCTCTGTTTCTGGTCTCATTCATGTAACAACATGACACAGAGAGCATGTGGTAGAAGGGAGAGAAATGTTTCCACTCATATGAATTTATTTAATGCCAGTGAAAAAATTATCCAAACATATTGTTTGCATTTTTGCAGTCTTATGCTACTTAGTGCTGCTCTTGGTAGATTGCGTTGGTCATTATGAAAAAGATCTGGCTGCATCTGTGTTCTTTAATTTGCACACTGTCAGTAGACTACCCACAAAACTTTTCACTCCCTTTTTGGAATTCACTCTCACACTAATTTTAGTAAAATTTGGCCCTAGATGTTGGTGTATCACATCAAAGTACTATGAGAGCAATTCGAGAGCAAAATTTGAAAGCATATGCTTTGTATAAAGCATATGCTTTCAAATAAATAAATGACTTTTTTTTTTTCAACATCAATCCACACTCCATACATCATAATGACAAAGTACAAATCAGATTTGTAACAAGTTTGCAAATTTTTTAGAAATAAAAAAAATTAAATGATTCCATTGCTTAAGAATTCATACCCTTTTCTGGGACAATTGAAATTTAGCTCAGGAGCACTTCTGATGAGCACTTAGATGTTACTTCGAGTGACGTTAAACTGTCATGAATGGGTATGATTTGGAAAGGCTTACACCTCTCAGAAAAAGTCTAACAGCTGAAAATGCATATCAGAGCAAAAACCAAGCCCTGAGTCAAAATAACTGCCTGTAGAGGCTTACGTCAAGGCACAGATCTGGGGAAGAGTTCAGAAAAATTATTCTGCTGCATTGAAGGTTTACAGAAGCGTGTAGCCTCCATTATCCTCCTGACCAAACTGAGCAATTGATGGAGAAGGAGCTTGGTTATACTGGTGACCAAGAAGCTGATGGTCACTCTATTTGAGCTCCATGATCATATATGCAGATGGAAGAAACTTACAGAAAGACAAACATCACTGCCAACACTCCACCAATCCGGTCTTTATGGTGGTGTGGCCAAACCCAATCCTCAGTGAAGACACATGAAAACCCACTTGGAATTTGCACAAAAAGGACCTAAAGTACCCTCAGACTGTGAGAAACAAGATTCTTTGGTCTGATGAACCTCAATTCCTATGGACATTTTGCAGATGAGCAAACACTAAAAAATATGTCTTGCAGATATAAATGCAGACATCAAATAGATGGCTCCGTGATGTATGTGTGCTATCAGGGTTAGGGCTGTGCAAATAATCGGATGTAATTATCATGCGCATTTTGTCAGCAATGCTGGTTCCGTGATTAGGCGTAAATCTCACCTGCTCACCTGCTGTCAGATGGAAGTGCATATAGTACAAAGAGCCGTAGTTCACTGACAAGCTACGCAATATTGCGTTCATCATCGGAGGCGATACATCTCCGATAATGAACGCGATATTGCGCAACTACAGCTCTGTGTAGTGAGTGCTGCTCCATCTGGCTCCACGTGACGGAAATTAACGACTAATCAGGGAACCGGCATTACTGACGAGATGCGCATGATAATCGCATCCGATTATTTGCACAGCCCTGTTCAGGGTTGGCTTGAACGCAATCAAATATTTCTGGAGAAACCTGAAAATGTCTGCCAGCCCCCATCCAAGCTGACAGAGCATGAGAGGTGAAGAGGTTAGGTGAAGATGGCAGATAATTGTCAAATGTAGACATGCAAAGCTTGTCGCATCATTCCCAAAAAGACTTGAAGATGTAAAGGTGCTTCAACTAAGTACTGAGTTAAGGGTATGAATACTTATGCAATGTACTTATTTCACTGTTTTATTAAATTCGCAAAATTGTCACAAATCTGTTTTTGGCTTTGTCATTATGGTGTATAGAGTGTAGAGTAATGTGGGAAAAAAGTTGCATAAAGCAGTTTAACATAAGGCTGCATAAATACTTTCACAAAGCACTGTAGGTATGAGCCTTCGAGAATGTAACGCAGCATGTTCCTGGGAGAAGCAGCTGTTCTGCTTTGCTTAGAATTATTTTTATTGGCAAAATAGAGTCAAAAGAGTCAAAATGTATTATGTCTCTTTAAAATTTACAGTTAGTATAATTAATGGCAGGATAGGTGATTTGGTTTGGAAGTCAATGTGCTCATTGTCAGTTCAGGCTGTGATCTGGGGGAATTCAGCGGCTGATCAGCACTCTGCAATTTTTTATGTGTGAACTACTCAACAACGCATCAAAGAGGCTCCCTGACGCCTTGCTGACACCTCACTGACTTCAGCATCACATGGTGTCAGGTGTCGTGCTGAGCTACAGACGAAGAGAGAGCAAGGCATGGGTTGAGAAAAGTCTGGACATCAGAAATGGAGCAAATAAAAAACAGCTCCTGTTTCACGTGTTGCTTCGCATCATTCCTGTTCAACTTTTTGATTGTGTTTTTGGGACAAAATATGATTTGGGGAGTGTGTAGAGTCATTGGGTGACAGAGTTGTTGTCAGCTCATGTAGTGTGTGACCCCCTGTTGCAGATCATTTACATAGTGTCACACAGTGTGAACACCACAACAATTTCAAGACAGACAGCAAGTCATGTGGTCTAAACAGCACAGCGGTCTGCCAACGTTTAAAGTTGTGTAGTTTGAATGAGGTATTATGCTATTGCAATTGCAGACCGAGCTATTAAGGAAGGAGAATGCGTTTTGTACTATAAAGTTTTCTCACCGGTGAATGAGATATAAGGTAATCTGACAGCAATGCATTCAACCCTCTACCAACACCATCTCTCATTGTGTCGCTGATTAGACTCTGGTTTGCCTGTGTGTGTTCATCTGTTTTGGAGGTGGCAATTGAAAGTGATTTGCAAGGAGGGTGGGATTTTATGCTTTCAAACCTAGCTTGCTATTGCTAGCTTCTATGAAATTGCTTACCCTACCTCTAATTTATTGCTTATTGAACTGTTGTATAATATTACTGTATTATCACACTTTGCTGATATTCTTGCTTGTGTTATATTGCTTAACTATATTAAGAATTCAGATTTGACTATGAAAGTGCATGCCAAAATACGCAGACAATGCGACAAAACAACGGTAATAGCAGTGCTTTTACAAGATGAAGGATTATGATGGAATGTTTGAGTTTTAGTCAAGACAGAGCTTGAATGTTATTTGAATGTGCAAGACTTCCAATTCATTTGCCATTAACAGGCAAATAATTATAAGAAAACAAGTGCAGTAAACGGTAAAACTATTTGAATGATCAAACTATTTGAACTATCTAAATGATCTACAGTTGTATTTGTTTGTTTGTTTTTGTGATAGTTGTTCATGAGTCCCTGGTTTGTCCTGAACAGTTAAACTGCCCACTGTTCTTCAGAAAAATCTTTCAGGTCTCACAAATTTTTTTTGTTTTTCAGCATTTTTGTGTATTTGTGTATTTGAATCCTTTCCAACAATGACTATATGATTTTGAGACCCATCTTTTCACACTGAGGACAACTGAGGGACTCAACTATTACAGAAGGTTCAAATGCTCACTGATGCTCCAGAAGGAAAAGTGATGCATTAAAGGAACACTCCACTTTTTTTGAAAATAGGCTCATTTTTAAACTCCCTTAGTGTTAAACAGTTGAGTTTTACCGTTTTCGAATCCATTCAGCCAATCTCCAGTTCTGGTGGTAGTACTTTTAGCATATCTTAGCATAGATCACTGAATCAGATTAGACCGTTAGCATCTCACTCAAAAATGACCAAAGAGTTTCAATATTTTTCCTATTTAAAACTTGACTCTTCTGTAGTTACACTGTGTACTAAGACCAACGGAAAATGAAAAGTTGTGATTTTCTAGGGTGATATGGCTAGGAACTATAATCTCATTCTGGTGTATTAATCAAGTAACTTTGCTGCCGTACCATCGGTGCAGCAGACGCAATGATATTATGCAGTGCCTGAAAATAGGCTAACTTCCGTCAACATAACCAACGTGACCACCTGCTTGCACAAGGAGACTATTTTCAGGCGCTGTGTAATATTATTGCACGATGTAACTACAGAAGAGTCAAGTTTTAAATAGGAAAAATATCAAAACTCTTTGGTCATTTTTGAGCGAGATGCTAACAGTCTAATCAGTTTTAATGATCTATGCTAAACTATACTAAAATTGTCACCGCCAGACCCAGAGATCTGCTGAATGGATTCGAAAATGGTAAAACTCAACTGTTTAACTCTAGGGTAGTTGGAAAATGAGCCTATTTTTTAAGAGCCAGGGGTGTAAACTTTTGATCAGAATGAAAATTAATACAGTTTTCTTATTTTGCCTAAATATCATGTTTCTTTCATTAAGTACTAACCTTCAGAAACTACAGAATATACTTACATGTTTCCCAGAAGACAAAATAAGTTTACCCTGATCTTCAAATTCAAAATGTTTTCAGCCCCCGGCTTAATGCATCGCTTTTTCTGTGGATCATTCAGGTAACAACAAAGTATTAAGAATCAAGCGTATAAACTTTTGAATGGGGTAATTTTTATAAACTCAACTTATTATTTTCCCTTGCAGACTATATGTAAATGTCTTTTATGTGAAATATCTTATTCAGGTCAGTACGACACAAAAAAATAAAAATAACATCCATTTTATATGATCCCTCTTATTTTGGTAAAGTATCTAACATTGCGTAGATTCTGAAAGGTGTATGTAAATTTTTGACCTCAAACTGTAAGTGTTTGCAGAACTTTTCAAGTGACCCAGTTGACCTGACACTATTGCATGTTTGTACTATTTGCAAAAGTGACTATTTAAAAGTGAAAGTGTCTTTTTAATCTAATAATCTACACAAAATGTTGATAATCACCAGATTACAGTGTGTTACGTCTGACATTCTGCAACCTGAAAACAAGCGACGACTAACGGCAACAGATGCCTACAAGGGTAGCACATTGATCCGCCAAACCCATGTGAACGTTTCTGTTGCTGCTGGTCTGCATCTGTCAGTGCAGCGTGCCTTTAATTTTTACTATTCTTCCCATTTTAGAATAGTAAAATCATCAAAACTATGAATTAATAGTATGGGAATGTGTAGGAAGTATGAATTCAAAAAATGTTAAACAATCAAAAGCTTTTTTGATAGATTTTTTTTCAGCTTTTTTGTTAGCTCTGCACACTGCAGACATTTTCTCAAACAACTTTTTTTTTTTTAATTAAATTGTCATATAGTATATGCCTGTCAGTGCTTTTCGTTTTTTGTTATTCGCCCATAATATTAATGTAAATATATACAATATAAAAAATACCTGTATAGAACACTATTTTTATTTGTCTGTATTTATTAATTGTATTGACTTTACAGAGATGGCAGCAGATGTATGGCTTGAGCTGTGTTATGTGGGGAAAATAAATAAATACATACATGTACAGCAAGTAGCAAGTCGCTTTGGTGCTGTGCTATATCTAAATAACAAGGCTCTCAATTTATCACATTAAATTGGTGCAATAAAGTATGGAAAAAAAATAATGTGTTAACATTATTAACGCATTTACTGCAACCTGCCTTGGCCAAGACCTGTACATCATCTTACATTGCATGCAGCTGCTGACAAACATGATGACTAACTCCATGATGTAGCCTATTAGAATGCAAGATATAATAGCAAAAACGCTCTGTATGAGCCCTATATAATAGGATACACACTGTCCATCCCAAAAAAAGTCACACACTCTGTTGGACTGCCTTTAGCTTTGATTACAGCACGCATTCGCCGTAGCATCGTTTCGATAAGCATCTGCAATGTCACAACATTTATTCCTGTCCATTCCTGTTCACCAAGATCTTGGGAGAGTCAGACCGCTGCGCAAAGTCTTCTCCAGCACATCCTAAAGATTCTCAAAGTGGTTATAATCTGGACTTTGTGGTGGCAATCCATGTGTGAAAACTATGTCTCATGCTCCCTGAACCACTCTTTCACAATTTGAGCCTGATGAATCCTGGCATTGTCATCTTGGAAAATGCCCGTGCCATCAGGGAAGAAACAATCCATTGATGGAATAACTTGGTCATTCAGTATATTCATGTAGTCAGCTGACCTCATTCTTTGGGCACATAACGTTGCTGAACCTACACCTGACCAACTGCAGCAACCCCAGATCATACCACTGCCCCCACAGGCTTGTACGGTAGGCACTAGGCATGATGAGTGCATCACTTCATTGGACTCTCTTCTTACCCTGACTTGCCCATCACTCTAGAACAGGGTAAATCTGGACTCATCAGACTACATGACCTTCTTCCAATGCTCCAGAGTCCAATCTTTATGCTCCCTAGCTAACTGAAGCCTTTTTTCCCGATTAGCCTCACTGATAAGTGGTTTTCTTAAGGCTACACAGCTGTTTAGTCCCAATCCCTTGAGTTCCCTTCACATTGTGCATGTGGAAATGCTCTTACTTTCACAATTAAACATAGCCGTGAGTTCTACTGTTGTTTTTTATGATTTGATTTCACCAAACAGTTAAGTGATCACCGTTCACAATCATTAAAGATTTTTTTCCAACCACATTTCGTCCTCAAAGATGATGGTTCCCCACTCTCCTTCCAGTTTTTAATAATGCGTTGGACAGTTCTTAACCCAATTTTAGTAGTTTCAGCAATCTCCTTAGATGTATTCTTAGCTTGATGCATGCCAATATCAGAGATGGCAAAAGTACACACATCCTTCACTCAAGTAGAAGTACAGATAGTCATGTTTAAAAAAGTAGAAGTACTGACTACACTTTTTTTACTCAAGTTAAAGTAAAGAAGTATGAGCTCTGACATGTACTTAAGTAAAAAGTACAGTCTGTTTTAGCATCACGCTGTTAACTGGACCTCAAGTCATACGGACATATTAATACAAAATAATTTACATTTAAAATTTTGCTTGCTAATGAACGTATCAAGGTTAAACAACCACCATGTAGAACAGGGCAGGAAAATTAACCATGTTTTTTAGCGGATTGATTACAATGTTTTAATTCACAACCATAGTTTTACTACAAATTGCATGGTTAGACTCTGGTTAGTGTAGCAAAGCATGGTTAATTTGTGGTTACCATGGTTTTAACTATAGTAACCATGATTTTTGGTTTTAATTTTCGTAAGGGTTGTGTTATCTCTGCTCTAGCTCCCTCTAAACGTATTATGAAACAATCTCTTATAACATGTTTGCTAAATTACTGCTATAAATTTACAGTAGATAATAATGATGTCCTTTTGCATACAGTATTTTGAGTAATTGCAATTTAGTTTAGTTTAGTTTAGTTTACAGTATTATTAATCCTCTGGCTGCTACTGCTAAGAGTTGCTAGCACTTAACTAAGTAAACAAAGACAAAACTACAGTAGCCTATTTACAGATGAAACTGACCTGCACTTGAAATCCTTGCCAGTAGCTTGCCTTTTAGATCCATTCCATTCTCGAGTCACTTGCAATGATTATTCTAAAAGAAACCGTTTGGCGGAGACGCGGAGCGTGCGCGTGAGCCGAATCGCGTTGCCAGTACAGACTAACCGATTCATGATTTAGAGATTCGTCATCGAATGGTGATCCACCAAATGCAGATTAAAACTAAAGTAACGAGCCTGTTTTGAAAATGCCAGAAGTAGAAAGTACAGATATTTATGTAAAAGTGTAAGGAGTAAAAGTAAAAAGTAGTCAGAAAAATAAATAGTGAAGTAAAGTACTGATACCAGAAAAAATCTACTTCAGTACAGTAACTTCAGTACAGTAAGTATTTGTACTTAGTTACTTCCCATCTCTTCCAATAATTTGATCTCAATGATTGGTGACTCATTCATTAAGACAGTCAATTGTTTTGTTCTTGAAAGAATCAGCTGTTTGAATGAATTGGTTGAATGAATGAATGAATGAATGACTAACACTGTGTTCCATTCTGAAGGGCTCATCCCTATGCCCTAATCCCTTTGAAGGGTTTGCCCTTCGGAGTAAGATCTTCAAAGGGTGTAGGGGACCAAAAAAATAATGTTCTTTAGAACACACTTCTGCATCATCTTGCTGAGCCAGTTACTGAGGCTCTGTTGTCACACAATTAAACTTGCGCAAAAAATAGTTGGAGCCAAGTGTCCATCAGTTGTTTCCTTCAAAATCCTTAATTCTGAAGTGCCCTTTGAAGTGGCTAGTTTTACCAGGATTGAAAGCACCCCTCTAGGACCCTCAGCAAAACCATTCAGGAGCTGACCCTGTTCCAAATTTTGTTAGAAATTCCAGTAGAAAACCCCTACACATTTCTTTAGACAGAACATACAGTACAAATATTTTATTGGGTATATATAAGAAAGAGACACCTACCTGATTACAAGTGCTGATGTCTACTCCACCCTTCAAATACTCCAGAACCTTGTCAATATTTCCTGCTCTTGCTGCTCGAAGGAAACTGGTGTTGCTGTCCGACTAGAAAAAATAGAAAAAATAACATCATTAGTAAAGGTTAACATTTTTTTTCGAACACAATAAGTGTTAGAAGTTTCAGAAGTTTTAATAGAAGTTTCAGATATCTTCCAGGATAGTACAAGGAGTTGGAACAGTGAGTGATATAAGAAATAGTTAAAGAATATTATTATTATTATTATTATTATTTTAATTCAGCAGGATTCAGTTAAGTAATCATATTGTCCACATTTTTAAATATTTTATCTATGAATTAGCAACATTCAGAACATTAACTCACTAAAAGTAAATAAATAATGTTTGATGTGGATAAGGATTTTGGAATAATCTGTTCCATAGAAATGTCCATCATGAACAACATACTTAACTCTTTCCCCGCCAGCGTTTTTGAAAAACGTTGCCAGCCACTGCCATTTTTGAACATTTTCACTAAACTTTCATGGCCCCCAGAATATTAATATGAATATCTGAATATCAAAATAAAAACAGAGCCTCTGCTTTTTATTCTAGCTTTAAGTATTTTTTTTTTCAACACTTGAATGTAGGTAAGTTTCATTTAAACAACAACAGCAACCTTTTGAGAAAAAAGCTGAGAAAATCGCATTTTTATAAAATAATATATTTGGATGATATTAAGTACAATGATCAAAGCAAAGATGCAGTATCAGCACCCCCAAAGTTTGCACAGTCTTGGATCGATATTTTACACAGTAACATTAGGCAGTTTTCATTTATATGCTGTTTATTGTTGAGGATCGTATTTTTTATATGTATCTGCTTACAAATGAGATTACATCTGCATCTTCCTCGCCTGTGTTTTTGATCTGAAGATTCTGGACTCATTCAGGGGATGCGTAATAGCACCCCAAAGTGTATAACAGTGAAAACGTGGAAACCCACAAAATTCTGTGTTTGGCGGGGAAGCGTTGTCTTAAAAATAAAGTTAAATTCTTTGTTTGGTGGAGAAAGACTTCATACAAACAGTTTAAAATGGCCTGAAATGCACAAGACTGTTAAAAAGTTTTAAGAACTCTAGAGGGTTGGTGCGAAGATAGATTTGTAAGGAACAGCTAAAAAACAACATTGCAGACTGCATAAAACTGCAGTGCACCAGTAATACCTCAGCAGAAAGACTGCAGGCAATAATAATAAACAGCAGATGATGAGTGATGAACTGCACAGCTCATTTAGTGACCTGAGTATGGGAACCCAATGCAGAACTTCAGAGAGAAAATTAATTCAGTGAGTGTTTGTTTTATGTACAAAAAAGGGTTACAAAAGTATACAAATTGTGCGTTTGTTTTTTAATACAACACACTAGAAAAAATAGCAAACAATAAGAATTTTTTCATACATATCAGGGCATACTTTGTCCCATGTGGTATATTTAAGATGCGTGTGAGAATTACTGCTTTGTGGCAGTGGTACTTTTGGAAACATTTAAAATTATATGCAAAACAATACCGCATGGCATAATAATTAACCATATAATCAATGTAGCTTGCAGGCCTCTCAGTTGGCAAAAATAATTTGCTCTGATAACCAGGAGATTATGTTGGTAGGAGTGTATTTGCAAGACGTTTAATTGTGCTGTAAACTCTGACATTTCTAAGGACACCCCAGTCAGGGAGATTACAAGAAAAAAGTATTCTTCCCAGAAATGGGGATGTCTAGCCACCTAAGCACCCTCAAACAAATGCAAGATCACCATTCAGGGGAGTATTACTATATGAAGTAAATATACACAGAATTGATTGATATAGGAAATTATTATTAATATATTAAAGGGGTCATCGGATGCAAAGTTCACTTTTGCATGTTGTTTGAGCAAGTGTATTGGCAGTGTATGTGCACATCTACCCTATAATGATAAAAATCCATGCAGTGGTTTTTAATTAATCTGTAAAAATAATATTCCCTTTTTCAAATCGCGCCATTCTCAGATGCCTGTCAGAGGCCACTACCACGATAGTTGACTGACATGAGTGTCTTGCCTCAGACCCACCTAAATCAGTCCGGCCTCTATTAACACTAACAGTCCAACCTCCATTGTTTCGATGCAGTAGCAGGGATGTAAATTAAAAATATCTCTGATTGAGCGATTGAGGTGTTGTGTTGCTGGATGTAAAAATGAACATAGTGGTCGTCATTTACTCCCGACATCTGAGCTGCTAAAAATGAAGTGTATTACGTTTGTTTGTGAATGGAATGTGCCTCCTGATCTAGATATATCCGTCTATGTTCGTGCAAATCATTCATGATCCAGCTTCACTTACAGCAGAAGTGATTATAAGGGTTTTTTTTTTTTATTAATCTTTGCAATCGCCTTTCCTAATAACATGCTAGTTAGCAAGTTTAGTGGCTAAACGCCACTAAGTAAACAGGCTCATCACTCCACAAAGAGAAGAGGGGGTGGGGCGAGCAGAGCTCATTAACATTTAAAGCAACCTCGACCAGAACAAGATGATTTTTGCAGAGCTGATTTTGGCAAGGTAAAAAAGGTGTTATTTACACTACCATTGAGAAATTTTACCCAAAGCATGTTATAGACTTTTCATTAAGACCCTAAAGAATCATATCAACTTATGGAAAATGGGCATCCAGTGACCTCAGAATGGTCACTAACACCCTGGAGCTTACACGTCCAAAAGTGTTGATGCAAATTTTAAAATAGACGTTATCTTTATTAACAACTATAAACCTATAAAAGTACATTCTGTGACAGATAAACAGTAATATTTATGAAATGATACTCGTTGTAAGTAGTACCACAAGTGGAGTGACAGAATTACAAACGGTGAAATGGCTGTTGAAGCTCTGAATTATAGAATGGATATTTGCTATACAGAAACAGTTTAGGGAACAGAATTACATAAAAAAAATGGGCTTCTTTTGTAAGCCATGCCTACATCTGGATTTATCTAAATAAAGTTAACAGAACTGTAATTTTGTCTGCATATGCTCATTTTAGTTTGTCTTACAACTCCTCTCCTCACCAGTGCCCTGTTCTTAGTGTGATGCAACCTGTTTGTGTTTGTAAAGTGTCACTTCTCCAGGGGGCTGCAGCAGGCGCCTGTCTGGCTCCTATACTGTGTTTGTCCCTGTTTGTGATCTCTATATAGAGGAGGCATCTCAGGATAACACTCTGGAGAGTTAGGTCTGTGCTCAGGGAGATTTTGTTTTGGTTTTGAGAAGCTACCGTAGTAACACTTCTTTTAAGTAATGCTACTTTTCAGGTGGGTGTGTAAGTTTACCATGTTCAGCCAAATTATTAAGTTACTAAACATTAAGATTAAAGATTCTATGGAATTATATAATATTTTAGTAGTTGTGCCCTAATTTCTGTACCTATGCATTATTCCATTTTTGTAGTATAAAAAGTGTGAGTAGTGTGTTCACAATGAAAATTCCAAAAAGATTAGCAGACTTTAGTGCTGAATTACAAAATAATCAAGTATTGCATAGTGTATAAGTCATATAATCATATTATAGTCATATAATGTGCAGACTCATTATGGTGCAATGTGAATTAGCTCATTAGACATTTCATAACCTAATGCCTAAAAACCTAATTTAAAAATCACAGTTTGTATCTTATAAATAATTTTATAATTGATAAGCAATAAAACATTAAAACAAAACACTTGTCAAAATAAGATGCAACTGAAGTTTTACCAACCTGACCATTATAGCCAACAAACACATGAGATAAGTCAAAGGATCACTATTTGGCTAGTTGAGCATAAAACATTAATTCAGAGAGTGCTTCTCTGCTTAAATCCATGCACTGTGCAAAGGATTTATGAATAATTCAGTATCCAATGACAAGTAAAGCTAGAAACATTCTTATCCCAGCCCAGTAACCAAGGAGACTAGCAGTTCTACCCTTCTCTAAAACTACACAACAAATGCTGTTGTCTGTCAAGAAGAAAAATTCATTCAAAATCATTTCCCTACATCCCTACAAGAGCAACTTAGATTAGCATGATCCAGCTAGTGTACCACTATGGACATACTGGTCTTAAGCTAATCTTAACTGGTGAAACTAGGTAACCAGCTTGATCTGTCTGGTTCTGCAAGTGAATTAAGATGCTCTTGCTGGTTAAGCTAGTTAAAGAGCTAGGTGGGGACACTTGTTTGGACAACTGCCAGCCTGAAATGCCCAAAACATCTCTAAAACCAAGAGACATGCCCAAAAAAAAAAGGATTGAAGAAAATAAATAGCTGTTTTTAGCTGTAAACCATGCAATTTCAGGAAAAAAAACACATTCATACAACACATAAAAAGAAACAAATGAGCATCTGCAGAAATGGAAACTCAGAGAAAACAAACACAGCTGTAAGAGAACGTGGTGAAGCACCATTTTTACAAATATCTATGAACTGCAGTGTAGAAATGTAGAATCGTTTCACCAGTTTATGTAAGTACAACATAAGAAGGTATCACTTTAGAATACTCTTCCGTCATTAATGAATAACTACACAAAAACAAATGACTAATACACTGTTAACATTTTAGTAACTACTATGAACTAACAAGAAACTCTAATTAACAAATTAGTAAGTAATAGTGCTCAGTTGAAAGTTGTAGTTCACTATTAAGTAACTTTTTTTTCATATCCCCTGGAGAACTACTAAGAAATACTATACACAGGTTCGTCGTTAATGTGAAAGATGCACAATTACTAATTATTTGGATCAGTATTCTAAAGTGAATGACATGATAACTCTCTAGTAATGACTGAAATCATAGTAAGCTTTGGAGGAATATGTAAGGTTTTGGATAGTAATGATTTAAGTGTTACTACATCATTCTAAAGGAATTACTAATCATTTGGATCAGTATTCTAAAATGAAGATCATGGTAACCAACTATTAGTGGCTCAAGTTTTACCAAAGCCATTGCAAGTATTACTATCCAGAACCTTACAAAAACCTCAAAAGTTCACAATTCCTTTGGTCATTACTAGGGAGTTATCATGATTTTCATTTTAGAATAGTTATCCAAATAATTAGTAATTTATTTAGTTATTACTAGGGAGTAATCATAATTTTCACTTTAGAATACTGATCCAAATAATTAGTAAAAAAAAGCTGAAATGACGTCACACTTTACACCGAGGCGGGAGCAGGAATTATTCTTTCATCCTTCATGAATGCTAACATTAGCGGCGTGCCCTTATGCTAGTATTTCCTGTCACTGTTTAAGTTCAGAGATAAGAAGACTGCAATCTAGCGGTCAGGATATAAGCTCAAAACGAAGCAATTGTCCTGAATCTTGTATGATTATTATTTTTTATAAGTATCAATATTCTGTTTTTGAGAATGTAATATCGCGATACACACGTGTATCGATTTTTTTCTTACACTCCTACTATAAGCAGAGGACACCGAACCCCCACCCTACCCCCTTTCTTTACTAATACCTGATGAAGTTGTTCATTCCTTGCAACAATTGCAGCTTTTTCACTGAGGGTTTACAGACAAATGTGTTGAGGTAGTTTCTTTTAATTGAACTGCCAAATGAGGACTTTGGAATTTAGTAAATTCAGTTCATTAATAAAATATACTTGACTTGACAACATTTGTAATAGGCTATTCAGTGATTAATATGCAAATGTCTGAAGATTGCACAAAGAAAAGACCTAGAACATATGATTAATTGCAACTGTGGTGTTTTACTTTTTTCAGCCACTAGCTTAAGGGTTAGAGAAAAAACAAACTGGCTTAGACAGACTTGCAGAACTGATTTGATAGTTTTTCTGCAGCGCTCAAGGACACAGGAAGTCAAGAGGATAGAGTTGTGTACAGCAGCAGTTTTGAATACTGCAGCCAAAGTACTTTATTAGTCACGCTCAGCTTGAGGCAGGAAACTAATGTCACAGTTCGCAGGTTAAGAGGCAACAAATTCAACACTATATATGCACAATAGCACACACACATTAATTGACGAAAAAAACAAAAAAACAGTTTATCAAAATGAACAAATGATCCAAATGAACACTATGGTACTGATGTATCATTCATCCAGTCAGAGAGTGACTATCATTCATTGTTATATGATAGAGTCACACAGGATGTGCACACCAAGTCACCAAGTTTATTTGTACACTGCTTTTCATAATATATCTTGGTGCACATTTTGTAGTATGACGCTGTGGTAAAGTGTCATGAGTAGGGAACAAGATGCTGAGCAGCTCTGACATACTTCTTTAATGCTACAATTCCTTTTGTAGAAAAATCAAGAATAATGGACCTAAGATGTGGTTAAACAAAATCACTTTTAACCTAGAAGTTTAGCACTGGGTAGAGTAAAAGCATCGCAATGTCACAACATTATGTGAAGCTTTCTGCTGGAGTTCTGTGGGTGTCGAGACAAGACACCCACACTCACCCACAAGATTAAAACAACAAGCATTTAATTCACCTTCTGCATTGCATCTCTGTCTGGCTCATTCTCCTCCCCATCCCCCTCAATACTTCATAAACTAGAAAGGAGGTACAGCAGATCCAACAATAGCAACAATCACTAATTGCTTTTGAAATATTGCACAATAAGCAGTCCACGTTCAACAGAGATTTAGCCGACATTTGTGGCCTCAGTTAGCCAATGGCTGTATTTGACTCCATAAAGTACCTAGCATACTTATCTACTTTAACTTGACATCACAATTTTGATCCCACTCACATTCATATAAAGGTCATGCCAGGATTACAGCTGCCATGGAAACAGCCTTTTTAAAACCTTACAATACAAAGAACAAAAATCCATGTAGTCTGCTAAGCACTGCAGATGAAAACAGTGTTGATGACTTTTTGAAAACTGACATGAGTGCCAAAGCAAAGCAGACAATAATTTTGTCAATAAGATTTATTTTCACATTTGACCTTATTGCTTAACTAATTGATTTAGTTGTTACAGTGACATGTGAAAGTGCAGAATCTTGCAGAATCTGTGAAAATGTGAATAATTTTAACAAAATAAGAGAGATCATACAAAATGCATGTTATTTTTTATTTAGTATTGTCCTGAATAATATATTTTACAAAAAAATATGCTTACATATACAAAAAATAGCTGAAATTATTAAAATAACCCCCTTCAAAAGTTTGGGAACCCTTGGTTGTTAATACTGCTTATGGATACCTGGATGATCTACAAAACACAACTATTAAAAAAGGTTTAAACATTCACTGATGCTATAGAAGGAAACACGATGCATTAAGAGCCGGGGGTGAAAACTTTTTGAATTTGAAGATCATATATATACATATATATATTTCAACAAAGTAAGAAAAATTTGGACATCTTCGTCCTGTTCAAAAGTTTTCACCCCCCACCTCTTAATGCATCGTGTTTCATTCTAGAGCATCAGCGAATGTTTGAACCTTTTTTTAATAGTTGTGTTTGAGTCCCTCAGTTGTCCTCAGTGTAAAAAGATGGATCTCAAAATCATACAGTCACTGCTGGAAAAGGTTCAAATATGCAAAAGATGCTGGAAAACCAAAGAATCTGCAGGGCATGGAGGATTGTTCTGAAGAACAGTGCTCAGTTTAACTGTTCAGAACAAACAAGGGACTCATGAACAGCTATCAAGAAACAAAAAATAGTCATAGATCATCCAGGTAACCACACATAGTAATAAGAGCCTAGGGTTCCCAAACTTTTGAATGGGGTTATTTTAATAATTTCAGCTATTTTTTTTTTTTTTTGTCTTGTGGACTATATGTAACCTATACATACATACATATTTTATGTAAAATATCGTACTCAGGACAGTACTAAATAAAAAATAACACGCATTGTATGTATCTCTCTTATTTTGTTAATATAATTCACATTTTCACAGATTCTGCAAGGGGTTCCCAAACTTTTGCATGTCACTGTATATGAAATTCCTAAATACAAATTTTGGCAAGAGTGAAACAAGGCTCAACTTGCTACCACATCAGTTGGTTCTGCATCTCTCCAACAATATAATTTAACTATCTTGCCATCCATAGATATCTTGGAAGCATTAGTAGCCCCAAGGGTTTAAATCAGAGCTGCTTCCTCGAGCCCATCCACTAAGTACAGCAAGCCAAATAAGTTTAACCTAAATAGCTCAAATAATACCTATATGAGAAAACACAATATCATAATACATAGTGTTATCAAACTACAGTGTCATCACTTTGCCTAAAAGAACACTCAGATTAATTTTCACTTGTTTAATGCACCAGTTCCACGTGGTTGGGAGCAGGTGTAATTAAAAACTAACATCTTGAAAATATGAATCCCAAAATTTTCATTGTGGCTTTACAAACAATTTAGACAAATTAATTCTGCTAGTGTTTTGTGAATGAGCCCCAATGTATTCAGAAATGCTATCTGCTCACATTTGAAGACTAAGGCCTAAAGAGTCTGAATATGTTAAAGATAATGGCATAATGAAAACATATACATCACAATACACCATTAGGAGGCACCATACACATGAGGCCATAAAATGTCACAAATATATATAACCAGTGCAGCACTGTATTCCTGATGGCTTAAGTAGGATTAAACCATGTAAAACTGTGGCTCATAAGCCGCTGAAGTTTTGCTGCCGGTCAAGAAGAATCTCATGAACGACTGTATCAAAGGCACGAAAATATCACCAAGCAAACCAGTATTGATATAGGTTACCTTAGTGTTCACTGATTTGTCAATCATTTAATACCTGCAACTCAACTTTCAGGGAAACGTCACATTTAGCTTTGTAGCAAATTGTATAATGAACATCAATGTGGTGATGTGAACAATCATGTCTGCTCAATAATAGAATAGAAACACTTTGCAAAAAGCTCCCTCACCGAAACTACATATAAGACAGGCACTTATGTATACAAAAATATAAAATCTTACCAGGGAGTCCATGCTTTCACTTTGATCTGATTCACTGTTTGTAAGCATATCATCTTGTGCAGGATTTTCAACTCTATGTGCCTTACGCATTGCTGCATTGCCCATGGTGGATATACAAGGATGTATAAAGAAATCCTGAAACAATCAAATAAGATTATTCCTTTGGGTTCCCATTTCTGAGCCCAACAGAGAAGCACCACACTGGCCTACCAGTTTATCTATAACTTAGACAGACAACTAGTCCCTTCCATAACCAGTGGAGCTCTACAACAGCTAACTACTGGGTGCTAATGCTTCTTCTTCATTGCTAATTTGAGCCCCCGCTATTTTTATACCCACAAGCCCAGCTATGCATGTCAATGGTGGCATGTTTGGGATGTGGGAACAGGGAGGATGACATGGCTAAAACAGGGAGGTAAGGTGGGAGACTGCAGGGGCTCCTTCTCAGCACTCAGTGCTCCAATGGCCACCAAGGATCATGTTAACAGAAGTGTCTCTGTCCAATGAGCATTAAACAAACATGCCGATTTGAGTATTCATGATGTCAGAGGCATGGGGGGGGATGGGGGGTGGGGTAGAGAACAGTCAAGGTTATTTGCTCACATTACTGCAAGTTGCTCAGTATTACTTGTTTAAACAATTTTTGTAAAATAAATTTTGTGAAAGTTTTTTTTTGTGTGTTTCTTTTGTACACTGTGTACATTTTGGGCCTTTTTTAGAAAACAAAAAGGGTTCTACCTATAGAAGTCTATGGATCCCAAAAACTTTAAAGCTCAATATCTCAAAACTGCTCAGAATGCAGATAGAACCTTATAATTCGAAAGTGACGATATGTGCTTGTTATTGTCATGTTTACATTTTTTTTAAATAAATGCATAGTACAACACAGTGCAGATATGTGTATATTGATGAATTGATTGATTTAACCTTCATGATCAATTCATTTGTCATTCCTTTTCTTGTCCTTTGAGTTGCCATTTCTTGGTGTGTTTGTGTGTGTGTGTGTGTGTGTGTGTGCGTGTGTTTAAAAAAAAAGGCTGGAACTTGTGTGTGAATGTATGACATGTTTAACATAGAAGCAGATGCCCTTGTTCTCCTTTAAACTGACCTTAAATGAGCTCAACAAAAGATCTTCTCTACACAATATACCAACTGTTCTTGCTAAAATGTTTCCCATTCAGTGAAATATTTTAGCATGGAGCCCATTCAACAAAGAGCCCATTTGAAGATCCATTTGCTTCTGTTAACCACAAACCACATTTTCAGTGTGGTGTAAAGAGACATTGTTTGTCAGATTGTCATCATTATCAAAATAAAGATTTCATTCTGGTCCCTACATCAAGCTATCATTTGGCTTCAGAAAACATTCTGAACAAATTACAAATAATTTACTCACCCCCATGTCATCTAAGATGTTCATGCCTTTCTGTCTTCAGTTGTAAAGAAATTATGGTTTGTATACTTTTTAAGCACAAAAGTTTTTCGAGTTCGGGTTTTTCAAGTTGTTCGTTCATCGTATGGGGTTGTCACGTGATGAATGAATGACTCAAACCCGAAAACTTGTCAGATAAGAGGTGAGGTGAGCTAATCATAGACTAAAGACCCAGGTAAACAATGAATTAATCTTTTCTGTTTCTTATAGCATTGTAGTTTTGTCTTGTTTGTAGTGTGATCAACGTTTGTGTAAGCAGTAGATGTGTTAGGGAAGTAACACATAACATTTTAATTATATTTTGCTAAAATAAATGAAAAAAAAGATTTGTTCATTTTGCTGAACGAGACTCAAAGGTCCGAGTCGGTAAAATGATCCGAACTTCCCATTACTTCTACGAATCACGTGTTCACAGTTCATCGTCTGTGTACCGAGTATGGTGAAAAACTCTTATTAACTCTTATAAATCTTATTTTCTCCTACAACTTGAGAGGAGGACATTGTTGTACCTTTTTGTTTGTAAACAGCGTTTACAAACTTACGAGCACTTTCTTAGTCTCTGCGTGTTCACTTTGTAAACACTGGGTCTGTAGTTCCGCCTACATTCCGCGTGACCTTTCGATGTGATTCAATAGTACGTAGCGTCGTGAACGCGCATCCCAGAGCCTGTGCTACACAAGCTTTTGTGCTTAAAAAAAAAATTCAGAAAAAAATGAACGTTTCGCTATCGTTTAGAGCCCTTTGAAGCAGCATTTAAACTACATTTTGGGGCACCAATCGGGGCACCAAAACCGGGGCACCAGTGAAGTCCATTACATGGAGAAAAATCCTGAAATGTTTTCCTCAAAAACATAATTTCTTCACAACTGAAGACAGAAAGACATGAACATCTTTGATGAATATCTTTTGACGGGGTGAGTAAATTATTTGTGAATTGTTGTTCTGGAAGTGGAGTTCTCCTTTAAGAATCTTTACAATATCCTCTGATGGCCGTTTTTACATCCTCATTCTGTTGGAAGTTAAATGATCTACTTAGAAGACTTACATCTTGATATAGGAGTAAAAGATTTGCTCTAAGTTTCATAAAGCACAGATGAATTTTCCCATGCAAACCACCAATTACAAGCAGCCCCTCCCCTTATCATGCACCAGGCCTCTACACTAAGCAAATATCACGTTCCTCTACTAAGAGAGGATTTTATTTCAATTTTCCCCTTGCTGCATCCAAACTAGAGGACATAATCTTTTGGTCTGGACAGACAACAAACTCCTTTAATCTCTAGTAAACCATATGGCCGGGAGGAGTGCGGTGGGGTAAAAGAGCTACTCGCTGCTGTGAAGAACATCACCACTTTATGCACAAGGCAGAATTCATAAGAACCACTTACATAAATTTACCATGAAACTCAACTCATTATTAAAAAAAGGATAAATTAAAAGTCTGCTTTAAAAAAGTCATTAAATCATGAACTCATGTTTAACAAGGATTCTCAATTTGGACGGGGATGGGGTTGAATAAACAATATTTTTTCCATATACACGTTCAATCAATGATATTTTATCTTAATATCCTGCTTTTAACTCGATGCTGTAGTGCTACAGTGCATCAGTGGATTGCTATTTGACAGGACTTACCCTAACAAAGTCTGTGTAAACTCTGGCCTAATATGATGAACAGACAGATATGTATTTAATAACCTTAATAGCACTGGCATCATTTAGAGACACAATGGGTGTTGTGCAATGGTTCATGGCAGTGATTCTACCTATAACACACACATACACACACACACACACATAAATTCAAACCAATAAAGTGTCTGGGACTATGTTTCCATAGCAACTCAGACATCTGCACTGCAACACATTTTAAAACACTGAACCCATGAATGCCCTTGATGTTGTACAAAGCAGAAAGCCTGAACTGATGATGAACATTATTACCTCTGGATAAAGATAAATGAATATTCTAATCTCCTCTGCAATGTAATGTAGGTCAGTCATTTTGCTTAGCATGTTTCAGGCATTACTGTTTAACATGGATAGTGTCACATTTTAACTATGAAAGACACAAGTTTACACAGAAGTAAAAATTAAACTGTGTGTTGTGTACTACAGTAAATTCTTTTCTTTTTTTTTTTAATTGATTTTGAACAAATTATTTAGACATACTTTGTTGGAACATTTAGAGTATCCCAATTTGGATGTCATTCACTAGTTTACACTCAATTTAGAGAGAGAGAGAGAGAGACTTTCACACAAACCGAACAACAGTTTTCTCGTTCGCATTAAAATCTCTAGTATTAAAGCGATCTCGAAAAAGTTTGTAATCTTGTAACGGTGCATAAATTCCAACAAAATGTTACTTTTTGGATGAACTATTCCTATCATCTAAACTAAAATGATACTGTAGAGCACAGTGCAGTTGAGCACACTAAAAAATGGCTGATTTTGTCTCCTTTCTTGCTTTGTGTGGAGGTTGGTGGTTGCTCCTTGTGGCCAAGTTCTGAGTGAGGCAACCGTCACCTGGGAGTTAATGTAATAAAAATTGTACACGGTTAATCAAATATGCTACAGCTGAATGAACATCACATATTACTGTGATGTGATGTTCTCACTAAAATGTCAAACACCACACACAGTTATTTAACTGCACTTAGTAGAAAAGAGCTAAAAAGTTGGATTAAATAAATAACAATGAAAAGAATGTGTATTTAGAAATGTTTTCTGCCATGTTGTTATGTTTCTCTGCTTCCTGTATTTCGACCAGTAACTCAAGGTAATGGGTGTGATTCCCAGCGAATGTAATGAAATAACAAAATGTTTACCTACTACACACTTTTTTTTGTGGATAATACTACCACACTGCTATTGGTGTAACATTATGATGTTATTTTGTTATTTAAGTATCCACCTTGTTTTTAAATGTGGAAGTAAGCTGTTTTCTGGTAATGTGTTAGACGTCCGATTCATAAGCCACTGTAGGGAAACAACAAAAAGAATAACGTAAGTGCAGTAAATGCTAAAATTGCACTACACACCATTGTGTTCATAATTAAGATAATACATTAAAATAATATGGTAAGACACACCAGTTTGCAATATCAAGCAGCAAAACGAGTTGTTTCGTACTGTTAAAAACAGTGGATGAGAAAAAAGTGGATGAGACCGGAAGCCAGATACATTAAATTTACAAATCTTACGGGAAAAATAAGGTGGATACCGAGGTAAATATTTATACAGGGAGTGTTGTAAAATTTTCAGTAATCTCTCTTATAAAACAGCAGGGTGAATTCAGGTAAATTGGGCCGTATAAGCTTGATTGTCCAGTGCTCAGTGGGTTTACACTTTCAGAGCATAACAACAGTCTTTTATTAAAGGGGTGATGAACTGAGAAACCAAAACTGTCTTGATCTTTTGACATATAAGAGGTCATTGTACTATAAAAACATCCTGTAAGTTTCAGAACTCAAAATTTTGTTGTTAGTCTAAAAACAGCTCATATTGAAGGCAGTCTGCCAAAATGACAGCTTTTGGAATGTTTCTATGTATGATATAAATAGGTAGATTAAGTCCTTTGCATTGCCTTCCTTCTGGTCCCAATGTTAGGAAAGAGTGGATGAATTTTATTTCTAATGAAGTTCCAGACCGCATCATTAAGAACTCAGTCCTTTGCTTACTTAATTTTACTGCACTTAATTCTACTCCTTTACAATTACTCATAGCATTGGTGACGCAACGCTCGTTCCCTTAACTCAGGGAACTGAGGTTACTTTAGTAACCGGTGCGACAGAATTCAATGTGGGATTTTCAAAAAGATTGAAACTAAAAGACGGTGCTGTGTCGCCTATATTGGATCCGACAGTGATGTCGTAACAAAAGAGTGAGTAACTGTTTTCGTTACGTGGTCACTATTGCTTTGTCTCTTCATACAGATCATTTGATATGTACAGTACTAACTTATTTATGTGTTTTAAACCTAAATCACAGCAATGTCCATCTATGAGGAATGAATGCACAGTGTTAGCCAATCATAGCAGTGGGCATTTACTTTCGAATCTACAATCCACCACGCCTATTTAAACAGAGTGTTCTGCTGAGGGGGGATAAAAGCAGGACAGAAAATAGTCTATAACTTCTAAATTACGATTTTTTTATGTAAAAATCTTGATAACATTATAAGTGGTCCTCAGAGAATAGAACAAAATAAAAAACAAAGGTAGTTCATGACCCCTTTAAAGGCACACTATTTCCCTAAATGATACAACGGATTTAGTTAATGCAATATGACACTGGTAAATATTTATTCATTTCAAAATTATAATTAAAATGATAAATAAATAAATAATATTGAAAAATATTGTGACCATTCCTGTTTTGTTTCATAATACTGTTAAGAGGGAATTAAATGCAACTAATTAAGTCTTTAAACATGTGTTAGTTATCTTATAAGGTGTTAAATATTGCTGGCCCAATTTGGCTGAATGTGTTAGAAAAAGTGGGCCAGTGGGATTCACGTAAAGTGGGTGACCTTTAACCTTTAGTAATTATGCTCAAATTTGTTAAATAAATTCACATTCACATTCTGCAGTCAGGAAATTTAAGTCAGAAATGGAAGAATGGAAAGAGAGAAAGGAAGGTGTGAAGCATGATATTTAGTCTTTGGAGTGAAGAAAGGATGAGAGAAACAAAGGCTGCAAAAAATGGACACAATTAAAGTGTAAATTAAAGTGTTTGTGAACATAAACAGAAAAAAAAGTTTTTACATATGGTTACCATTTTAATTATTCCTCTTTCTAAGTTTTTTGTTAGCCTATTTGTTTTTGCTTGTGTTGTAGTCACATTTGTGTTCATTTTCCGATTTCTGAATATTTTGCTGTTCAGATGTCATCTAATTTAATGTCAACACAACATGTTCTCTCAATTGTTGTGAATTTTACATGTGAATTGGTTAAATTGATGAATTTCACTCATAGTATAGGCTATATAATTTTGGGTTTGTTAAATATGTTGTTGAATTGGCTTGTTTAGTAATATGTGTTAATAGATCATGTGTTAAGTTTTAAGTTTAAGATAAAGGATCATTTTTCTTTTTGATAAATCAAGGATAGCCCACTTTATCAGACCAGCTGGACCACTTTCCCTTAAAATAAATTTGTCAGGAGTTCCTGATCTCCAAAATTTTATTGATATAAATCTTGCAAATAACACATTATATGAACTGAATTATTAAACTGAAATGTTATAGCTAGATTAAAAAAGTAATAAAGGAAAGGGAAAAAAAAAACATCTAGGTGTTACAGTTTTACCAAATGTGGCCCACTTTACCTGAATTCACCCTATTTATCTTGATGTAAACTCCAAATATAACTCACTCCAACATGAATGTTTAATGGTAAACACATCAAAGATTAGTGGACAGGCTGTCAATTTATAAATTGATCAGCTGTGTCCCCAGAAGTCAGTCACTGGTATACAGCACATTGAAGTCTCTCCTCCATTGGCATCCATTCAAAAAACCTAATCCATTCTCACTTTCAAGGCATTAGATAACAATAATGAAATTCATGTCCCAAATATCATGTCATTATGACAATATAACACACCAGCATATAATTTAATGCTATTAATATTCCCATATCCTCTGCTTCACTAGGCTATATTGACAGAAAAATTCTTGTTGAGCAAAAAAAATTGGCCTCTCCAGTGCATCATTTTCTTTCCTAAACCAGTCAGCAGATTTTATTGGTCAACTCCATCACAGTCAACTGTCAATAAAAGCTCAGACTCTGAGTGTGTTTGAATTTGGCTGTGGCTGGATGTAACCGATGGGCGAAATTTGGGTAAGAATTGAAAACTGTGCACCAAGTCGGACACTTTTACTCTTCCTGTAGTGACGCTCATGTAGTGTCAGATACTTTATCACAGATGAAGTGGAATAGAAGCAATATGTGATTAATTCACAGATGTTTTATACACTTTCATGAAGCTTCTATGGTTCCCCTGAGTTTGAACTTCCAAAATGCAGTTTAAATGCAGCTTCAAAGGGTGATAAGACCATTTATACACTTTTAAACCTCAAATGTTTGTTTTCTTTTAACATCTCAAATGCTTGTCTAGCTTTGTGTGAACTCTGTGTATTCCCGTTCAAGACAGTTAGGATAGGTCGAAAACCTCCCATCTCATTTTCTCCTCAACTTCAAAATTATCCAACATTGCTGCTGAAGTACTGACCCAGTGTATACAAAGTGAACGTGCAAAGAAGATCAAAGTAGGATGATGTTGATGTTGGAGAAGAAAATGAGATCAGAGTTTTTGACCTACCCTAACTGTCATGAATTGGAATACACAGAGTTCATGCAGAGCTAGACAAAACGAGCATTTTGAGGTTAAAAGGTATATAAATTGTAATTATAAATATCTAGCGATCCTTCTTCCTTGGCTGGGATCATTTAGAGCCATTTGAAGCTGCATTTAAACTGCATGTTGGAAGGTTCAAACTCGGAGGCACCATAGAAGTCAACTATATGGAGAGAAATCCTGAAACGTTTCCCTCAAAAAGCATAATTTCTTTACGACTGAAGAAAGAAAGACATGAACTTCTTGGATGACAAGTGGGTGAGTAAATCATCTGTAAATTTTTGTTCTGAAAGTGAACCTCGGCTTTTACTTTACATGAAAGAAATGCTGTTTTTAAATAACATATATGTGAGTTTTAGCAGAACTGAAGGTGTCCAAATAAATATGAAACAAACGTAACTGTTGTCATTGGTGAATTAAGCCAATCATGAAACAGTTGTGTTGTTATGAGAGCATGTTTGGCCAATTTGGAGAAGCTGGTCAGAAAGAGCCAGGCTGCTCTCAAATCACTCTTGCGCTATTTTTATACGTCAAATGACATCCGGTCAGGCACTGTTTCAAGTCAGACAAAATTTCTAACCGGCATGTATTGCTTCTAATCAGTCTGCGCAGTGCCGCATCAAAGTCGAACACACTTTTTTTCGGCTCAGTTTAGAAAGAAATTCTAAATTAGATTAAGAAGACACAATAATACTATCTGGAAGTGCTACAATACACTCAAAAATGGGAACAAAAGCTGTCAGTGGGTACACCTTTGTACCTCATTTATCCCTAAAGGGTGCATAGTGCCTTAAAGCTACATATTAGCACCTAAAGTATATATATAATAAATACCTTTTCAAAGGGTACTGCCCCAGTAACAGCTATTGTACCTTTTTCTGTGAGTGTACCAGCGCTATACTAAGGTTAAGGTTAGGGTGTAGGTTAGGGCTAGGAGTGTTTGTTTTCTTTGTGTAAACGGATGTTAATTTTATATCAGTCAGAGCAACATCAAGCAAAAACTACACAGCGTTTCACACCATTTCACTTTCCTCAGCACTGTGATGTACTGTATAATTGATTATGATGATTACAATTGCGCAAAAAGACCACTAATCTTTTTTTATGACTTCTCTGAAGTGTTTATGATGCAGAGTGAAGACTGATGACCTGTACTGAGACTGATGAGTGTTGCTTGCACAACATTTCAAGGACTACAACCATGTATAGGACATAAAGCTTTCCCATTGCTTAAAAATTCTGTGTTGTATCAGCTGAAACCTAAAGGTTTTTATTGTTTAAATGGCCATATTTTACAGCATTAAAATCTCATTGGAAACAAAGAACAGATTCTCAAAGGCCAGTAATTATTTAAAGACACTCAAACACTCACACATAATGATTCATAAACGGACAATCCTCTGTGCTACCACATTCAGAATGCATGACAGATACACCCAAACACACATTGTTTGTGCCAAGTCTGCGCTATTAGACTGCAGCTCTGACTACAGGACTAAGACACATCCTTAATTTCTCTTTGCTACATGCAGATAAAGCCTTTTTGATTCCCCACACAACAACACAACACTGGATGGATAGCAGGTGCACTATAAAGATGCAAATGCATAAAGATATGTGTCATGTGCATGTGTTGCATCGACTAACAGGGAATGATTATTACTGGATGCGGTGCATTAGAACGCTAGAAAAGTATGTGTGCAGATTCAAAGAGATGTGATAGAGATGAAATACAAGGATATATATATATATATAAATATTTCTGATGCATGTATTAATAATTATAATGTAAAAGATAATCACAAATTGTGGTTGGGGTGTAACATCACCCTGAAAAGGTTAAAAAATGACTTTTAAAAATGTATTTGAAAGATAATTACTGTAGTGGACATCATGCATCAGAGGGTTGTTATGAATACAAACTACATACTTTAACTACTAAATAGTGATATAGACAAAAAGCTATCTATTTAAACAATTTATTAAAAGTACTATGTGATGACAATAAAAAAATTAAAATAAATAAATAAGAGTGCATCCATGTAGCCTGCTGTAATGCTAGTGGTCTTCATTCTCAGGCAGGTGCATCTTGAGCCAGACTGGAATGCTGATGGATGGTTGATGGATGGTTGGATGAGAGGGTGGAGGAGATTTTTTGAGGGCCCATGTCCCTGGTGCTCTGGTGGAGGTAAGGTGAGATGGAAAATGCCGGCGCCTGCATTACCTTACACCTGCGCTCGGCTCTTTCACGCGAGCGCCTTCTTTTCTCACGGGCTTTCTCCAGCGCTTTCAAATCGGGAGCCTGCTCCATCTCCACTCGGGCCTTTTTGATGCTCGCTGCAGCATGCGCCATAGCAACAGTCCCTCGATATTAGTAGCAATAAGCAGAAATCGAAGGAGGAATGATGTTAGCAATGAAGAAACAGGTCTTAGGTGACTTTCAAGCCCAAGGGCAGACGAGTACCACCCACTGTCACAGCTCTGGAAGTACGCAGGGAGGTAGAGAGACAGAAAAAGGAGAACAGAGAGAAGCAGTGACGCTCAACTCCTCCCACGACAGGTCTAAATAGACAAGCTGTAGCAAGCAGCATCCTCCTTCTCCCGCTCTCCGGGAAACTACATTTAAGGTGTGAGTGTATGTGTGAGGGAGAGCGAGAGAGAGAGAGAAAGAGAGAGAGAGAGAGAGAGAGAGAGAGAGAGAGCGCATGCTATAAAAGGGGTGGGGGAACTATATGAGCTTAGATAAAATAATCAGAGGTAAACAGGAAGAGGGAAATAGGGCAGACCCATCCCCCCCTGTGTCCTCAAGCTGCCGTTAGCCGCTTAGCTTTGGATTGTGGCACAATCAGTCATTAGACAACACGTCCTCCTGACCAATCACATTTTTTAGGGGTCTCTGGGCAGGGTGGTAGGAGTGGAAGGGTGTGGCTACTGTACTGTATCGCTCACTGTTGCTGAAGATGAGAAAATGGGTGCAGCCATGCGAGAAAAACAGGAGGGGGAGATAAAAGATTAAAGACACCTCTCGGTCTTCTGTAGTTCCCATCCCCTCGGCATTCCCACATCTCCCTCCCACCCGTCAAAAGAGAAATTGGTGCAGTCCGCCTCTGTGTGGTAATGCTAGCTGATTTATGCACTCATAGATGCTGCTCTCTTTCACCAAGCCCTTTTCAAATCCCTATACTTGTATTACTGATTACTGTACAAAAAGACAATGGCAAAAATTTGGCAAAAGACAACATAACAGAGAAACCTTAAAATTAGAGGAATCAATAACACTGCATTTTGTTGTTGTTAGAAACATAATAGAAGATACAAAGGCTATGTATCTGTTATGTCCAACTGGTTTCTGAGGTAGGACTAAAAAAAAAAACAATATACAGTCCATTTTATTATTTTTATTATTATGATTATTTATAAAATCAAATATATCCCTATATATAACCTTTCTATCAGGTGACTTGTAACACTAACATAATGCATGGTAATTTTGAATTTGTACATGCATTTATTGTAGTACTAAAAAAAAAAAAAACAAACAAAAAAAATAATAATAATAATAATAATAAACAATAATAATAGGGGAGAGTGGGGCATGCCTGCCGTACCACTGTTTCTTCATCCACATACATGTAAATTGGTTGGTGAATCTACTTGGGGTTCAGAGTGTTTTTGTTGTTGTTGTTTAATTGTCTGGCAGAAATATGTGGTTTGAAATATTTTTTTTTTTCTCTTTATCAGCACCAGAGTATGTGAGCGGAGTGGAGCGACAACAATTTCCCCTCCGCGCTCCGTGCATTTTATAACCGCTCCGCTCCAGCTCCGCTCCGGGTTCACCGTTTCCCGCTCCCGCTCCACTCCTCGCTCACTGATACAAGAAACACCGCTCCGCCTTCGCTCCGCGTCTAAACTATATCAGTACGTTTGATACCACAGTTCTGTTCATAACGTATATTAAAAGAAGAAAGTAACAGAAATAAACGGAAGTATAGTTTTAAAGTGGCTTATTGGAACACTAGTACGCAAACTTTTTTCCTCATGCCAAGCTAACATGGTTGTCAGTCTGCATTAAAAGGTACAATTGCTGCTTTTTGCAGTGCAAATGTTTGTGATTAAAAAAAAAATAATAATAATAACAATACGTTTCGTCAGTTATTTTACGTACAGATCGCTGCATTTCTTATAGATTTCTTCTCATTTGAAATCGGATATACAGATGAAGTACCACAGTAAGTTTACATTTGTTTGAATGCATTATTACATCACGCTTTCACTTGAAAATATTCAGTATCTTGAAAGAACAAACTAATTCATTGACAACTATAATTTTCTGCTCATGTCCATTGCTATGTCTCATCCTAGTTCCTTCACATTCTTTATAATTTGAGTGATCCATCTCCATCAAGCTAGCTAAACAGGCTATGTTTAACACGTGAATTCTTGCTATATATGCAGTTATATTATGGGTCGTTGTCATGAATTGTACTCGTGATGGAGCGGTAGTGGAGCGTTTTTGGAGCGAGTAAAAACCACAACTCTCCGACTTTTAAAATTTCCGCTCCTCACTCCATTAAAAATCACACCGCTCCACTCCGCGCTCCGCTCCCACTCCACTCCGCTCACATACTCTGATCAGCACAGGCCATAACAATTCAGGCTAATAGATGAAGACACTCAACAAAACAGATTTGAACAAAACACAACTCTCCCTACACAAAACTCTCCTAGAACAGAAGACAAATAGATGAGCGGGTAAGAACGCTTTGAAATTCATTAAATATTAATATCTAAATATTCAGGATTTCCTCTGTCTGACTTTCAGGTCTCATGATGCAGTAAACAGAATTAATAAAACATAACTATGTTAAATACATTGCTAATTGCATGGTATAGGACAGTGTTAGTAGTGGAGCGTGGTTTTATACTGTGAATATTTTCTTCAAGTGAACTTATACCTTTAAATTAGTATTTACATATTAATTTTGCACTGAGTATACACTGAGAAAAAAAGAAGGTTGGAGCCTATCCAGTGTCTCAAGGAAAGACAGTTACAGGTCTCACATGCACACAGACAATATACAACCATGAAAATAATTTGTCATCTCTAATTCACCACTGCTGTGTATCACCTGAAGGAAAACCATGCCAACATGGAAAGAACATGCACAGACAAAACCTACTGGTTTAGCAAGTTTAGCAAACTGGAAACTGGAAAGTCAATTCAGAGTATGTTTACAATAAAAAAAATCTGTAAGCAAATAACATTGGCAGATATAATTGACAGACATAAAAGTAGAATACAAGTAAAATGTTGTCTGTGGCTTATGGATATTTTTAATGAATACTTTTCTTCAGTGCAAGATTAAAATACAAAAAAGTATATAAATAGTAAATTATATGATGTAAAGTTCACTTAAAAACTATCAAACTAGTAGTGTGCTTGTAATATAGCTGAAAGACTATATTTAGTTTACTACTGTTACACTAAGAAGTACTGAAACAGTACACTTGATAGTATAGTGCATTGTATTAATACACTTACTGCAAACCAAAACTATAAATTGTTACAGGGACAGTTCACCAACAAACAACAAAAAGGAGGAAAATTCTGTCATCATTTACTTACCCCTTAATGATTTTTTTTCTCTTTCTAGTGATGAAATGGCAACTGCTGTGGTAAATAATTGAGCTTATGGTAGCATGTAAACTTTTACATCATGAATGTTACTAGCCTCACATTAAGTGTTATCCCTTATATTTCCTTAACGGAAACTTTACTCATTCATCTGTACTCATTCGTCTAATTAACAGTACACCTATTGCAACTTGCCTGCTGTTTAACATTCCCTGGTCTCCCCTTTAAATCTAAATCCTAACATATCAGATGCACACAAAATTGCTGAAACTAAATGAACATTTGTTTTACAAAATAAATAAGAAAATATGCATTTCAAGGCTATAGGTAGAATTCTGATAACTGATAACACAACTACACTGGCTCAGCTATTATTGATAATTTTCCAAAAGTATGACAGTCATCAGTTAATCTTGGTCCACAACTGATTGTGTTAGGCTTAAGCAAATTTCCAACAACAACAAAAAGACCACAATTATCTTTTACTGCATTCTTTGTGTTAAGGACATGAGTAGCAGTGCCGTTCAGAGCACTGGCTAGTCAGATGTTCCACAGTAAATACATTAACGTGGCGCCATCTGCTGGTTATCTATTCTCTAGAGCCGTCATCTTCAACCTCAATTTCAACAACAACAAAAAATGTAACTGTAGTGTTTAAGCAGTTCCGAAGATTTTCCACTACACTTCCAGTCATACTGTACTTACTGCAAAAGGATTTTAGTAGTGCAAAAATGTTTCCAGTACAACCATCAAACAACAGACTAATATTATCACTGCAGGGTTGTAAGTAAATGTGAGCAAAATATGTATAATTAAATTTTAGAACACATAAGAACTAAATTTTAAGATTTTACTACATCCCATGACTTTTCCAGGCTTTGGTATTCAATGTATTGTGTGGATTTGTCACACACACACACACACACACACTTACTTTCCTAAAATATCTGAACAATGTTCAGTCCATTAAAATTTCTCTGTCATTAGTGTTAAACAGTCATTACAATTATAAGCAATTACATTCAAGTTCTCTGTATTATCTTTGTTAAAGTTTAAAAAAATGATAATAGAAGGTATTATTGGCAATGCCTGCCATTGTGTCTGGGTATGAGTCACACAAACACATAGCAAGACACAAATAGCATAACTAAACATTTTGCTCCACATATAATCACAAACTATTTTTTCTGAAGCAGCTTTAAGCAAGGCTAGGATCATTGACAAGTACAAAATCAGACTGGGGAAAAAATAAGCATGAAACTAAGATTAAGTATTTTAGCTTTTAATCATCAGCTTTTAATCAGTACCATCAGCTTTTAATCAGTGTCCTCAAATCATCATTCACACCATACATGAAAGTTGGCTGGTTATTAAAAATGCAAATATCAGTACCAAAGAGAAAAAACTTTATCTTTAAAAAATGATTTAGTGGATCCCTAACGATTAGCTTCATCAAACTGAATATATTACGGACATTTATGTGACATCAGGATTTAGAGAGCAGAGAAGGTGACAGATCTGTAACTCTGTGTGTGTTTGTGTGTGTGTGTGTGTGTGTGTGTGTTGAGAGTGGGAGTGTATTTGTATGTATTTGAGTGTTTTCGAGTGTGTCAGTAGGCCGACAGGGGTGACTCACAGATTACACTAGAGATGCCATCTGTTTGGTTCTTATACACACACACACACACACACACACATGCAGAAATCGTTGGCAGAGCTAACATCACCCTCACACAAACCTTGCTTTACTCATGGCCACATTTGGCAATACATGGCTTTACAGTATGTATCATCCGTTTTTGACTAAAATGTTGCAACCCAGAAAAACTTCATTGACAAAAATGTCCCATACCTAAATTTTAAATTAGCACTTACTGCAGTTTTCAGCAGAAATTAATACAAGAGGCAGTTAAATACTGTACCAACAACTTTTATACCTTTTCACATAATTAATAAATCATTTCGTGTCATTCATTGAACAATACTATGTTTTGTTCTCAAAATACCTTTACCATAGTGCATGTAAACTAATACATTTAAAGGTTTGTATTAGGGATGTAACGATTACCGATTTGACGATAAATCATGATCAAATTCCCCACGGTTAGTATTACCGTTTCATATTTTAATTATCATTAAAACCGTATTTGATTACCGCGATCTAAACAACTGATGATAAATAAATACAATACAGCATAAAGCACAGTTTTAATTAGTCTCATTTGCGCACGGCACGCAGAGTAGTTTCGTTTTGTGTGAAAAGACGGCGGATGTATTAAAAGAGTGCTAAGGGCATAGGCGCCAATCCCCACGGAAATAATCGAGCACCAACGGAAAAACACGAGATAGTCTCCGTTCATTTTAAGCAATAAGAAATGCATTGCAGCTTTTACGACTTTATTCTCGTTTTCCTAGTTAATTTAAAGCCATTTTTGGCGTTATTTTAATGGTAAATGTTAAATGCTTACCAGCTAACAAGGAACATTCTCAGAACTGTGGGAATACTGGCAAGCTGTGGGAATACTGGCAAGCAACATAAATTAAATGTTCATTCAAAAAAAAAAAGTAAAAAAAGTAACTTTCCTGCAATGTGTGCAAAATGATAAAACTGAACATGTCTTTATAATTTCTTACTTTTAAATAATCAAGAAAAAAAAACTTAAAATCTGGACTTATAACTTATAGCTTGATGGGAATCAGTCTGAGAACATATTTCTGTTAGCTATACTTCAAGAGCTCAGGTATGTTGTGGTGTGGTGTCAATGTAGCTTCTGCAAATGCATTTTTATCTTCATTAATATTAGTAGGGTTGGATTTAGTATAGCTTTGTTATTAATGCAATATAGCATTAACCTTTTTGCACCACTCACTGGACATTTCATTTCGAATTGCCCTGATACGTGAATGAATCGGTGTAATAAAATGAACAAAACTGAACTCGCTTTTTAGAGCCACTCACTGGAAATTCCACTTTGAAACTTCTGCAAAACATACAAGAAGCAATACCTATCTATTTTAAGTTTCTCTGGAAAAAGATTCTAAGAGATTTTACTCAAATATATGCAAATTTATGCTAATTCATCTACTTTACACACTTAATAATTTACACATTTCAGCAGTTATTGTATGTGATGCAATGTGGTGTAATACACTGCGCATGTTTTTACACTGTGAATGATTTAAATATGTGATCCTGGACCACAAAACCAGTCATAAGGGTTTTTTTTTTTTTAATTGAGATTTATACATCATCTGAAAACTGAATAAGCTTTTCATTGATGTATGGTTTGTTAGGATAAGATATTTGGCCGAGATACAACTATTTGAAAATCTGAGGGTGCAAGAAAATCAAAATATTGAGAAAATCACCTTTAAAATTGTTCAAATTAAGTTCTTAGCAATGCGTATTACTAATCAGAAATTAACTTTTTATATATTTACGGTAGGAAATTTACAAAATATGTTCATGGTACATGATCTTTACTTAATACCCTAATGATTTTTGGCATAAAAGAAAAAGGTCACACTTTATTTTAAGGTCCAATTCTCGCTATTAAAAAACCATTAATTCTTGCTATTAACAAACCATTAACACTTTTGCCTCAATAAACTACTAATTTGCTGCTTATTAGTAGTTAGTAAGGTAGTTGTTAAGTTTAGGTATTAAGTACCCTGTAAAAAACAATAAAATAATTTATAACCTGGCTGCCTTAAAATTTTAAGTTCAGTCAACTCAAAAAAAGTTTATTCAACTTGAAATGTTAAATTATACTAAGTGACAACTTAGATATTTGAGTTGAATCAACTTAAAATTTTAAGGCAGCTGGGTTACTTACCCATCTGTTAAGTTTAGCAAACACAAATATCTTCGTTGTTACTTAGTACAACTTAACATTTCAAGTTGACTAAACTTATTTTAGTTGACTGAACTTAAAATTTTAAGGCAGCAGGGTAACAAGCTATTTTAAGCTGACTCAACAAATTGTGTTTTTTTATTTTTTACAGTGAAGGATTACGGATGTAGAATATGGTCATGCCATAGCCATGTCATGTCATTAATAGTCATGTTAATAAACAACTAGTTAATAGTGAGAACTGTTTCCTATAGTGAAGTGTTACCAAAAAAAATCTATAATTTTGACCCATACAATGTATTTTTGGCTATTGCTACAAATATACCCATGCTACTTAAGACTTGTTTTGTGGTCCAGGATCACATATTATCACAAGAGCTGTAAACATGATTATGGAACAACTGCAGAAATTTCAGCCTTTATGTTACATGCAAATAAAATAAATAAATAAATAAATAACAATACAACTTAAAAGCACTGTGATGAACATCCATTCAGGATGTTCCACTGTAGCATCCCCTGCCACTCTAAAAAGGATAATGGAAAACAGTTTTGAAAAGGTTGAATATAAAACTGCACTCAGAATTTGGAAGCAATTTGAAAACTATGGTTCAAATATTTAAATTGCATGAAATTTATTGACCAGTGGTAGTTAGTGTTATCACATCTGTTAAAGCTGATATTATCACATCTTAATTAGAATGTAAACATCACAGAATTAATCATATGAAGACAGCAACTGCTACTTCTATTATTATTTTTCTATTAATATTCTATTATCAGTCAAATGCATTTTGGCTCAGTCATCTCTGGCAGGTTTCTAGCATGAAGACAAATGCAAACATGGGTATCACCAATGCAATAAAACTAGGCCCTTGAACATTTTATTACAGATGTGAGTCTCAAAAGCTAATCAAAACCCACAGTCACACATAAAAATCATGCACAACCCATTTTCAACCCTGCTTAGCCATGAGCTTTTGAGTCCAATTATTCTGTGATCAATATAAATCAGAAATGAACTGCTAATGAGTGAAATACAGTGTTGAAAAAAGAATAAATGCAAGATAAAACAGTCATAAAATTAGGAGAGCACTTTGTCAGGCTTTTTGTTCAGACAGTCAGCCAAAATATTTACAATACAGTCAAAAAGTCTTAAATGATTTGAAGTCATTTGGGCACTTCAGTTGGACACTTTTAGCAGTTGCTGAAAATGTTATGCTCCTGTCTGCAATGACATCTTTACAATATGAAACTTCTATGTGTAAAACTGTGTAAACAGAACACTGTGTGTATAGTTGTCAGTTACACTACCGTTCAAAAGTTTGGGGTCAGTAAGACTTGTAATAGTCTTTAAAGAAGTCTCTTATGCTCATCAAGGCTGCATTTTTTTGATTAACAAATATAGAAAAAAAAACAGTAATATTGCAAAATGTTTTTACAATATAAAATAATGTTTTTTATTTTAACATACTTTAAAATAGAATTTATTCCTGTGATGAAAAGCTGAATTTTTATCAGCTGTTACTCCAGTCTTAAGTGTCACATGATCCTTCAGAAATCATTCTAATATGCGGATTTATTATTAGAATGATCAATGTTGGATAATATCAACAGTTGTGCTGCCAAATATTTTTTGGAACCTGTGATTTTTTTTCAGGATTCTTTCATGAATAACAAGTTTAAAAAGTACAGTGTTTATTCAAAATATAAATATTTTATAACAATGTAAATTATTTATTATTAACTTTTAATAAACTTTTAATTATCAAACTTAATACATCCTTGGTGAATAAAAGTATTAATTTCTTAAAAAAAAAAAAAAAAAGAAACAATAAAAATGTACTGACCCCAAACTTTTGAACGGTAGTGTATGTTCTTTGAAAATTAAGAAAACTTTCTGGAATGCAATGTAAAACAAAACTGTAGTGACACTACTGATGTTTATTATTTTGTCTCTTGAATAATATGTGATTTATGTTTTACCAGTTTGAATTTTTCTTTATTAAATGTTATTATTAAATATTAAGTCTTTATTAAATATTACACTTCAGATGACATTGATTATCAATTTAAGATCAAAACACAAAAAACACACTACTGTTATTTATTATAAAGTATCTTTTATTCTAATACTACATTTTACATCAATAATGTATTAAATGTAGAAATACACAAGCACTGATTGTCTACACAACACTACTTGCATACAAATAACTAGCCTACTCACGCAAACCAGGACCATTTTTGCCAACCATCTTTAACAGAAAGTCTATGTTTGTCAATCAGTTACTGCACACCAGCATAAACCAGTCTGGACCAACATGGAATTCATGCTATAGTCTGCTGGATTTTTCTGTGATTTAGGTATGGCTCAGAACCTTCCCAAGTATTTCACCTGCTATAACATCTGGCAGATAAAAATCTGCTCACTCAGAAAAGTAATAGCGCACATCCCCGTAACAATTTGCTTAATTCGGGTCATCATTCACATTTGTAACACAAATGCTGGTGGATGAGCAAAGTTTATTCAAATCCCTAACCCATAAGAATAATGCTTTAATAGAAAGAAGCATTTACAGATTCTGTATGACCACCGGAAATGGCAAAATAAAGCTTTTAGTAGTTATGCCAATAAGGAATAGGCTGTGTGGTCACAGGAAACTAAATTGGCTGGTCTGATTGCATATGAGGGTGAGTAAATGATGACAGAATCTTCATTTCTGGGTGAACTATGCCTTTATGGTTGTTAAGGGAAATTAACAAATGTGCTGATTACTTAACATTTACATGTAGCTATTTGGCCACAGTCAATTATGAAATAACCATTATTTTGAACAAGTAGTTTAAAAGCTGCAGCAGGCCTCTGTGGAACTTTAAAAGAAGAAAAAAAACTGCTACAAATAAAACCTTGACAATAAAATATGAGCGGTTAGCTAATACACAGGGTTTATGATAAAGCCTTACCTGAGCTGTTACTCTGGTCACCATTCCAACACTCATGGGTGTTTTTGTGAGATTTCAGTGAGGTATATCCAAACACAGAAATGCCAGAATAATAAAACAAAAATAGGGAACAAGGGGATGTCTACTGAAGAACGGCCACTGTGGATAGATGGATTACTGAGCACCAGGCTAGAGGTATTAGTACACTGTGATTACACACACACACAAACACTGAGATGCTTGCAGGAAAAAATGCTTAGAGGATTAAGTGGCCAGAAATAGTGGAGTCTTCAACTGACCCAGAATCAGCTCTTAGTACAGGTATGTGACAGAAAAGCCCTCAGGGAAACATAAGCTAATACACACACCGTCTGCAAAGATGACGTCCAGAGTCCAGACTATCAGTGCACTGGGGTGTATTCACATCATTTTCTCATATTCTCTCTAAAAGACAGGGTCCTCAGTATTTGCTTCTTGTCTAAAACTGGTGCAGATTAAACTTGGACAAACCTGTTAATCAAAAAAGACAAATCCACTGCAGTGGATTTGTGTGGTTTGTGGGCATTAAATCTTACCAACCCTGAGCCAGAATCTCTTTCAGTGATATTATGTCCTATTATGAAACAATAGTTGGCTTGACCGAGAGAAGAGAGAATAAAAAACAAACAAACAAAAAAACAAACAAACAAAAAAAAAACAAAAACAAAGGCAAAGCATTATTTGATTTTTTATGTGTGAAATCTCTTATGAACATGTTTATGTGCGTTTTGGTTTTAATGCACATATGAATGTCCATCTGTCCATCTCTAGTGTAAATGAGATAAATGAGTGATAAATGAGATGTTGTGTCTTGAAAAACAACAACAACAACAGCAAAATATTAGATGAGCCCATCAATTTTACACACTAATGCACAAAAAAAATAATAGGATTAAAAAATAATTGATAATAAGAATGAAAAGCTGATAGCTACAAGTAGACATGACACAGATATCCAAAGATACACCTTGTCTTGCCCAGTTCTTCTGGAATTTGATTATGGAATCAGATCATGTATATTTAAATTGCACACGAATATTTAATGCTGTATTAAATGCAGGTAATCACTCTTGCTCCGTCAGTCTCTAGATAGTTCAACAAACTTTTAACTTCAATAAGGCAAATCAGCATACTTTGGTTACTAGTTTTAAAGTGTTTTTGAATTAGTAACACAGTTTAATGCCAGTTATAAATCTGATCATTAAAAGTTTTATATTTAAAAACAGAATTATATTTAAAAATATCCTGGCTCCTCCAAGCTTTAGACGGCAGTGAACAGTGGTCTAGATTTTGAAGCAAAATAAAAGGCACCCATCATAAAGTTACTTAACATGGCTTCGGGGAGTTAATGAAGGCATTTTGAAGTGAACACTGGTCACAAATTAGAAGTACAAAATGAGGATTTGTAAAAAAAAAAGAAAAAAAAGAAATGGATTTTGACATAAGCCAGGAGTAGACTGGTTTTCCTCTGCTGTAAACACAACTTGGTTCTCAAGAGTCTAGCATATTCTCACTGGAGATTCCAGCAGATGACATAGATGTAGCTTCAGAAGGCCTTTATTAACCCCCCCGGAGCCATGTGGACTGTTTTTTTATGATGGATGGATGCACTTTATTTTACTTCAAAATCTTGCCCACCATTCACTAGAATCACATTCATCAGTAGAAAGAGCCAGGACTTTTTTTTTTAATAGAACTCCGATAGTATTCGTCTGCAAGAAGAAAGTTATATACACCTATGTTGGCTTGATGGTAAATCATGGGGTAATTTTCATTTTTGGGTGAACTATCACTGTTAGGGCCAAAGTATACGTTGGTTTTTGGTTTTTACGCGTACAGAGGGTCCACATATAGTGCACGTGATGCAAATTTTCATCACCAAAATAGTATCTGCATACAGTACCCATCCCATCTGGTTTTGGTAACATGCCTATATATACACGCATGTTGCACATGCGCATTGCCTTGGTTTTCCACTTATCAACTTCTTCACAAGGTGGCAACACTTTCACTTTTGTTGGGAAAGGGCTTTTACATTTGCCAAAAATATAAAAAAAAATTTATATTCAAAACAAACAAGCAAGCCCAGCCCAGATGAGAAAAAGTAGCGCAAAAGTAATGTAACGTATTACTTTCCATAAAAAGTAGCTAACTTAGTTACTTTTTTAAAGATTACTGCAATAATTGTAGTACATTTCTTTAAAAAAATAACTTTCCCCAACACTAATAAGTAACTCTTATTAAGCATCTTTGAGCTTGTTGTTTGGGTTTTGCTCATAAAATTATCTAGTTTATGGAGTTGAAAAAGTGGGCAGGTGCAGGCCACTATATCTTGGTATGTGGGTTATTTCCAAGATGATTTTTTTTTTTCCTAGCAAGATCTGGCAACACAAATCAGTCAAAACATACCCTGTGATTTCTTGTACTGGGCATACAGAAAGGACGCAACTATGATATGTGTTTAAATACATTACTAACTAGTTGTTTATTTTGGTTCTGTACGTATTGCGTAACATTTCTGTAAATCAGAATTTTTCGGGAGTCAGTTTTTTGTAAAATGCAGTTGTCAATCCTGTACATTTGGGGTTTATGTGACGGTATGTTAAGGTTTCAGTAAGGTTTCCCCTTTTTCTTTACAAATTGCACTGCAAATAAGTAGTGCCAGCTGTCTGTTGACATCAGTGTTTGTTTTGGTTCAAGATCTTGTGCAGTTGATTATCACAAGATACTGTTAGTCCAAAATGTCCAGTCTTGGCCGACCAGTCATACAATTTGTTATGTAGTGGACTAAGTCATTAGGTTTCTGCGCTTCTCTGGCTGTCAAAGACTAGAATCTGCTCTGGCGATGGAAATAGTCTTTAAGTGTCTTCATATTGCATTGCAAAACACTGTAATTACAGATGTATTTTTTAAATATAAGCACAGTGTACATGAGTGAAATATGAATGAATGTACACAATGAGTGCACTGTATGAAATCATTTATTTAGATGTAAGTATTAGACATAGTAGTTAAGGCCACCTAATATAAAGTAGAACCATGGGGCTCAAAAATAACATTGTCACTAACAATTGGAGAAAAACAGTGTTAAATACATTGTTTAAAAACATGATTTGAAACTCATTTCACTGTGTTAATTCATTATTTTGCAATAAAGTTCTGTACTACAAGGGATGCGACATGACAGTTTGCAAGTTTATTAAGGTCTCTAAAGAGAGTCAATTTCAAAGCGCTGTGGGGCAAACCAATAGAAACGCTATACAGAGATCCTCCTACAGATTCTATTAGCTGGTGTCGTTTTGCAAACTTGGAACAAAATCAATAACAGCCCAGGGGACAAAGTGTGCTGTTGAACAGAGCAGAGCCTTATGCAACTCTCTACAGCTTGATATTGTTTCCAACTATCCAACTAGCTACATGATGGATATATTGAACAACATATGCAATAAAATCAATTTTGTGATAATGAGCAATCCAAGACTTTTTAGCATTATGAATGTGTATAATGTTCTGAAATGCTATGAACCCTTGTGTGTGGAACAGACAGAATTTAAAGATGTTATTTACTAAAAACCATGTCTGACAGCTGTTCACCTTTTACTTTCATTATATAAAAAACAGACAGCTTGAGCATTCTGCTACAAATGTATCAAAAACATAAGGGTAAATGAAGAGAGAATTTCTGTTGTGGAGGGAACTATATTCCTTGCTGACTGGCAAAAAAGCAGATAGTTTTGTTTTAAGCATCATACAGGGAATCACCAGAATTTAGAGAAGGCTAATCACCATCTGAAAAGTATACATTTAAGGAAAAACAATCAGCAAAGCACAACAATCAGCTCCAGCAGACAGGTCAGTTCTCTTTCTAACCATCAGACATGAATAGTAAACCAACAGAATTCCCTTTTTCAGATGAATAATTGATAAAACCCTAAGGGGGTGGATCGGTGCATTATTCAGTATAGCCTGAAGCTCACCAAGGCATGGTTATTTAAATGGGGATATGATTTCCATATTTTCAGTTTTGGACTGAGATAGTGGTTTGACTTTTTTATACTCTCTTTAGTGTGGCAATAAGGAATAACAAGAACGTGGACAAAATATATATGTCACACATATGTCTGCCTTAGAGATTATTGAGGAAAAGCCTAGATATTGAGATAATATACTGCTCAGGGAGGCTGAGTGAATAAAATATGCTCTGTTAAGATTTTTAAAGTCATTTTGTACATTAAAAAACTTAAAACCTATTGTTCAAAAATGTCTTTTACTTCAGTACATGAATTCAACTTTTTGTAATGCCTGATCAAACATTTTTTGCTGCTTTCTAGTTTTAAATATTATAATACAATGTTAATATGAACATGTTATCTTATATTCTCAATATATTCTCTTTTTAATATGCAGCCTACGATAATAACTAGACTTATTTTTTTTTAAGGACTTGCATTGCATTTATATACTGTGTTGTTTTTCTTTATTTGTTTTTTGATTAATCACAAGTTCCCTCTTATGTCATATCCCAGAGTTTTGCATACAAAATAGGGATGGTTTAAATGATCAACTGAAAGGCAGCCATTGTAATGTGTAATGGAAAGCAATGCTCTATAAGGGAAAAAATATGAATAACAAGAAAAATGAATTAACTACTGTGGAGACATTGTGTGGCACTTTTGAACAAAAAAGACTATAGAAGGAATGAAAAAGACTTGAGTGGAGAAATTATATTCCCCAAACATTAGGAGAATGTTTCCAGGATCTTGGTCAAAGATTCCAGTCTGACACTATCTTCACTGTTTCAGCATCAATAGTTCTTTCTTAAAGAACAGAAAGCTCATAATTGATCCTTTCTTTAACAGTAAATGGAGACTCTGTTTATCATTCTCTCTCTCTCTCTCTCTCTCTCTTCCACCCAACCCCCAAATCTACATCCTCCTCTAAACTTTGGTTCATCTTTATTTTTTCCTTTATTTTCTATTTCCTTTTCCCATCTCACATTTATACACAACCTTCATTTAGCCTATATAATCCATATAAATGTTTTTTTATTTAAAAAATTAATGAATGCATTTAAAAAATTACATTTTTAAAAGTGAAAGTTTCACATTTAAGCACATAGTACACAAAAATGGACTATTATTGCCTAAATTCTATACTGTGGTTGTTGCGGAGCGTTCACTCTGTCTGTGTATTATCTGGGTGGTGAAGAGGGAATGACTCTGGGATAAAGCAGAACAAAAAACTGTAACAATCGGATTAGGACAACAAAAGATTTGGCTGAAACAGTGAGGGGAGCAGCAGGGTTTGATGGGTAACTGGATTTTCCTCTATGTACAAGATTGTGTAGTCAAAGCAATGGGCTTTCTTGGCCAGAGAACGACAGCTGGAAACAGAATTAATGATGGTGAATTTTATATGAATGAGTTTATAATGAATCCTTAAGCAAAAGGTACACTGACGTTGCAGAGACAAGAACAGATAGGGAGAGGATGCCAGAGGAATCAAGACAAATGGAGATAGAGAGGAAATGCATGTAACTGGCAATGTGGCCATGCATTTCATCAAATGTTCAAAGCACTGTCTTTTCTTGCAAAGCTTTTCTTGCAAAGTTTTTTTTTTATAACACTTTAGCTCTTGTCTGTTTCAAGAAAACTTTAAACAACATTAAACAATTCTTTCTTTGTGTGAATGGTTTTATTTTGTGAAAAGATTATATGGCATGTCAGTTTCAATAAATTAAAAACTGCACGGGTGAGTAGTGATAGAGCTATATATTGACCGGCCACTTAAACAGCTAATATTTGTCTGTTTGGAATTTAGAACAATATGCTAGGTAGCATCTGTTAATCATCAATGAAAGAGATAAAATAAACATACAAAACAGGCATCTGTATAAAAAAAGTGAAAAGAGAAGTCCCATAAAATCATCTTGTTCTGAAACAATTGGTATATCCATGGTCTCATTTCTCAGTTTTCCTAATGTGAAGATGTTATGCAGCAGCACACTTGATAAGTGCCTTACACACATATAAATACGTACTGTATATTAGCACACACACAAACACAAAATTACAACCCTCAACCCTACTGGTGCACAGTTTCTCTGGCCATTTCCAGCCCCCATCTGTCATTGCGTTTCGCTTCATGTAACACCCACCGCTGACCAAAAAAGCAGTCTAAGTGAGAGGAAGTGTATTCAGCCAGAACAAACAACAAACTTTTACAAACGATTAAGTACAAACCACAGTAATTCTGCTGACAGTTTTATTATAACGTACAAAGACTGCATGCAAGATGTTTATTATTCTCAATAGTTAAAAGTTTTTCATCATTCAGCTTAATTAGTGGAAAATACAACACAACCAACATGAAACTAGATTTATACATTTTCTAAAGAAACAGTGCTTGCCTGTGCAAAATTCGCTGTTATGGTGCAAAGGTGATGTGGATGGTTAGCAAGGTGTTGCTATGCAATTGCTAAGATTTATCTTTGGTTTTTAGGGATATATTCTGAGCAGTTGCTAAGTTGTTACTGTCTACAGTAGTTCAAGTCAAAGTTTATGATACCATAGTTTTGTCTCCCAGTATGACTTTAGAATATTCTTTGAATTCAACTGATTAGAAAAGTAAAAAGGGCATCTCTCCTCAACAAGTCATGATTTGAAATATCATTCATGTCCATAGCAAAAACAGCATTAGTTACACACTTTAGTCTGTTCAAATCACTCCTTCAATTCATGCCATTAACATTCTCTCTAAGAAAATAACAATTTACAAGAAAATACTACAAGTGCCAAGGTTCAGAGGCAGCGAAAGCTAAATATAGACCTCTTTTCAAATTCTCTCCAGCATGGGTTGGTCTGAAACATAAGGAGCGCCTCAGAGCCACAGGTACCATGGGAACAAGATGGAGAGAAAATGAGTGTTGATGATAAAGCAAGAGTGAGAGACAAAGTGAGGATGAGATCAGTGTTCGCTGTGCTATATTGTTTGAAAATACTTATTATGTAATTAATAAAAAATGAAAGATAAATTAAATGCAAGTCTGTCTTTGATGAATATCTAATAAATGTAATGAAAAAATAAAACGGAAAATGAACAGTTTGCATTTTAGATAGATAAATAATAGATCATATAAGCTTAATTTGGTACATATTTTGCATTCTTGGGTTTAAAAGCAGCTGGACAGGGCACAATGGAATTAAACGTGATATGTTTTGACATGGTGGCTAAAACATGGAACTCATGGTATGATGCTCAGTTATCAATTTTGACATTTTTTAATTAATTATTTCTCCACAAAATACATATGAGTGCATGCCAATAATGACATAATATGTTTGTTAAAGTTCAAATCTAATAATGCAGGATTTAACACAATAACAATTCATTAACTCGTCTATCTAATCACCCCACTGTGCCCCTTAACCTAAAATATTATTAATAATTCAAACTCATTATTAATAATGAATGCTGCTTTATTTGTCAGTCAGAGATCTATTTATTTTTTTATTTGTATTTCAGTCAGGCTGAAAAAAAAAATCACTGACTGACATGTTTAAATTCTAAGAGTTCTGACTCTAAATTCCAAATTCTGATTGAATATGCTACCTTTAAGCACTGTGAAATGCTATGTTGTATATTGCTTAGCAAACTCCTACAATTAAAATATGTTAAAAACATTGACTCTTATTATTAACAATAAAACAAACAAAAAACTATTACTACTATTAAAAAACTATTAAACTATTAAAACTGTTGCTTTTCATAATCTAAAATTATGCACATCCTCAACTGATTATTGCTTTAAAGAACTGTCAACATGTACTGTAATAACGAATAATTCTTAATATTGCTGATATCAGTTACTATGTTCACCACTAAACAATTCAGTGAGGACTTCCTACTTTTAATCATTGTCAATAAAATTTGTGTCTCCACAAACTAAAAAATGCCCGGTTATTTTTTTAACCCAAATGCTGGGTTCAGTCCGTTAGGTCATTTTATTGGGTTGCTTTTAATATTTTTTACCCAGGTGCTGGGTAGTTTTTCTGCAACTAAGTTGCTGGGTCATTTTTAATACTGGGTTATTTTTACTACCCAACCACTGGGTTAACCCTGTCTCCGACAAAACAACCCAGCTGCTGAGTTACAGTCACAGTGAGTTACAGTGTTGGCTTTTTGAGTTCTTTACAGAAGAGAGCGGGCTGGGGTGTACTTGCTAGTTTTGGTTATTGGGGTGGTTATATCCCCCTATCCCCCCAACAATCTACGCCCCTGATTTATGGGCAGGTTTTGGAGTCAGTCACGGCATCTTTCAGCTACGAGCGAAATGCGAGGCGGCGGTCTGAAGTTCGCAGTTACACCGGCACACAGCACCCCTTCACCGGCTCAGATTTCGGCAACACACCGGCAATAGACTTGGTGCTATTTCAGTAAAAATCAATTACAGAGAACGGTTGAATACAATAAAATTAAAATATTCATTTTTAGAGTGTCTATTTTAGAGTGTACACAACCACAAGTGCCCATTGAGGCATTATAATGGATGAATAGTTTTTAAATAAATCTTTCTATGTCCCTTATTTCAAACACACATCAAAGGTTCCACTGGCACTACTCATCAACCAGTGGTCTCTCTTCTACATCCATTTTTTTTTTTTTTCATACAAAAGAGCTATTCTTCTCAGACAGGAGATTAAAGGGTGGGGTTTTATTATGCCGCTTTCTCTTTCGCTCTCTGTTTCTGTTCTTATATCTAGTCTGGTATCTGATTTAAAAGAACCATTCATTAATACCTCTAACACACAGCAATACAATAACCACTTCGATTTCTCAGTCTTCCTCTCATTTCTTACCCCTTCATGTTTTATTGTCTAATCCTGTCTTCCACCCCCACCTCTCTTCAACCTACTAGATTATGGAACCATCCCCACAGAGTGACTGTTGTCTTGGTAACGGGCCCCACCCTGTCTAATATAGAGGTGTCATCATGTACACTGAACAATCTGGAAGATGCTTATCCCTCTACTTACTTAATATAATCCATACTTAAATACACTGTATATTCACAAAGAACATAATTCAATATTTACAATAGTATGTTATTTTGTTACTATTATATATGTATTGCCATTTTTTAGCTTCCTTTTTATTTCTAAATTAATTGAAGTGCACATTTCAAAAGGTAAAGCTAACATAAAATAAAAGTCACAACCTGCAGTTCACAAGATAATGTTATGACTGTAACAGATTTTTTTAGATTATTATAAAACTGATCATTCTATGCATTCCAAATAAAATAAGTAAATAACAAAGGAAGCTGCTTATTTCTACACACATACAAATTCAATGTTCTCCTACTATAATAAATGTAATGCATTTTGCATTGCACAAAAATAACATTATGACAACACTGGACCTCTATAAAAAAAGGTTACATCTCAGGCTTGAGGACCCTTTTTTCAACCCCTTGTTGCTGTGGTAACAGCTGAATGTCATTTCAGGAAGCATTTCCCATCTGCGATGCTGTTCGGCATCCAGGAGACGCCCCAGGCCTTCAAGCAGAGACATTGTGAGTTGGTCTATGGATTGTCAGCAGTAAACACATCGTCTTGCATCATCTTTTACATGACGGATACATTCTTATTGTTTGGTCTGAGATGCTGCCTTTAGGCTTGACAGAAACTCATTCACAGTAGCTCTAAACAGGTATCTGTTGACAGCCTTTACAGTAGTCCTGGGTTCAGGTATAACCCTGTGTCCTTTTGACTTCAGTACCAATACCAAGTTTACCCATCTGTCTGTAATTTGAATGTCATTCTAAACACCCTAAGCAGCTTGTTGGGTTATGTTTGGTTAGGGTTAGAGCTAAACTCAGCAGGACATTGACCCTCCATCCACAGACACCCTAAACAGGACAAGTGAGTATCATCTAAGACAGTAATAATTGGAGAGGGAATATTTGATGATACAAAATCACTGGCCTGCTGACTGTCCAGTGCTATTTGTTTTTTAAAAGATAGGTCCGATTAAAATGCAGATTTCTCACAATATAATGCACTGATGCTGTTAGCCAGTAAAACAGAAAAGAAACATTTCTGCATATGATGGAGCAGTGATTCTCTAGTTTTACAGTGCAGTCCTCCCAATCGAATCGACTCTGATTTATGGTGGAACACAGGTGCGTTTAAATGTGCCTTTGAGAAAATATTAGTGCTTGCCTATGCAAAAACAGCTGCCAGGATGCTATAGTGTTGTATGTAGATTTAATATGGTTAGTGGGTTTTTCAAGGTTCGCTTCCTAAATTTAGGGCATTTTCCCCTCGTTTTAAGGCAAAATGTAATGTAAATTCAGATGCTTAGAAAAGCAATAGCCAGATTGTCCCTAACAACCCACACAATTCAGTATATCATTCATGTTTGTATAACACACATACGACATGAGTGATGTGTTGTATTTACTAAGTAGGCTCAAGGGTTTTCAAAACCCCTAATTCCAACAGTGGTCACCATTAATAGTGATACTCACTACAAAACACCACTAATTCCATTTCAGCATAGTTTTTTGTAAGGATGCTTATGGAAGAATGAGGTAATGCTCATAAGGGAATGGGCTTTGTTTACAGAGTTGCACTTCTCACGTGTCAAAAGTGAGCTATATGGGCTTTGTGCAACATTCATCAGAATATGAGAACACCTTCCTCAGCAGCATCCTCATCATCTTTGAAGGCATGTGACTACGTTGAGTGCTCTATACTAAAGCACCAATTACCCCCTTAGGATATTACCAATGATGACAAATGACCTCAGATAAAAGACTGCATAGAGAGAAAGTGCTACATAAAGATAAAGACAGTAATTGTCTAGGTAACTGAATATAACCCTAGTTTCCTGAGTGGGAATGAGAAGCTGTGTAAAGATGTAGTGGGAACACGTCAGTGGTCACGGGAATTGAAGTCCTTTAAAATTACTGTAATTCATAGGCAGATGGTGATAAAGCACCAGCGATAAGGAGATGCATCACAGCATGGTTATAAGCACAAATTCAGTTCACAGTTAGGGAACCAGTGTTACATTTACTAACTAAAACTACTAAAAAATAGCATTAAATCTATAGAATAACACTCCACAAACAGATAAAACCAGCAGGAGCCACGCCCTTGTCCATGTTACAAAATCTGAAATGCTCTGCTGCAATTGCAAGTACATAAATTTTAAGCTTTGAAGGAGTCATTCCAGCTCCCAACCATTCGAACTTAAGCAAATATAGCCACCCCATTGATGGGAGCCTTGCATTTACAATAGTGTCAACCACAGTGGAAGACAACCCATCTGTTAACAAACTGTCCAGTTGAGGGGCCAGACCCACAGCCTCCATAGTTTTAGCAGGGGATGCCAAATAGTGTCCTATGCTTGAGTGCCCAACATGTCCTTCTAACGCAGAATCAGCCACGGTACACTGTCCAGTAGAGATATCAATGGCGAAAACCAAACTTGAGATGGCCAGTACGTAACTAAAATGTTTAAAGGTGCATTTTTGGCAAAAGATGATCCATAGCATCAATGCCTAATGGGGTGGAATCAACAGGGAGAACTCCAGAGGACACTGTGTTGTCTCGCTTGATGCGTACAGATCCACATAGCTCCTGTGGAACACTTTCCAGACCTGTTGCATGGTCTGAGGAAGCAATTTCCACTCTGCTGGTATCAGGCCCTGTCTTCATGAGACTGTCACCACATCCAAGTAACCTAGATTGTCTTGTCCTGTGCCCACAGGAGGAAGCATTGCGCCAACATGGCCCGTAAGTGCACATTGCTCCCCACCCCCCTTACTGGTTCAAATATGGCAATACTATCATGTTGTCAGTCTAAATCAGAACATGTTGAGAAGAACAGGTCTTGAACATCTGGAATCAAAAATCTAAAGCAAAACGAAAATTGAAAATAGGCACACTGATTTTCTACGACAGTCCCAGCATGTACAATAGGAGGATGGTGTGTACTGCTTGTGACAGAGTGTGTCTATGAAATACTGACATGTGGACCAGGATGCCTGAACTTGGGGGCAGAGGCCACTTTCTATATGGGTTTTGCTCTTGAATGCAAACTGTTGAAAGAAGCTACACTGAAGTCCATACAAAGGTGGTTTGAGGAACTCAACCTCAAATCCACCCTCCTGCAAACATCTCCAGTAGGATACTGAAAGGGAGAAGAGCACAAATGCTCAGATGGTGCTACAGGCTTTTCTCTTGGTGATGAAGAATTTGCTGGAAAACACTCATGGGTTGTTTAACATAGCAAAAATTCTCCACCATGCTCTGCATGCCAATAATTCCAGACTGACACATGGGTGCATCCAAAAGAAAGGCTTTATTTCAGTGCCTGATGTTAGTGAGAGTAAGCCACAAATGCCGCTTCACAACAACCGTTCACGCCATCCTTTATCCCACTAAGCATGCGATGTGCTTCATGGCCTAAATGTGCTAAAGTGTTTGGAGGGAAGTTAAGGCTCGGACTTCCAAGGTGAGGGTCTCTTTAGTCAATACCATGCCCACATACCCACGTGCCCAGTTCGGCACACTTTGGTAAAATCCACAACTGGCTTATTAGCAAGTCTGGCAGAATAGGGCCAAGACCAGAACTGTAAAACTTTGAATTGGAGATATGGGTAAAAGGAAAGCTGTGAGGAAAGGTCTGGTTTCTAGCCAGCTTCTCAGACTCCAGTGGATGTACCCCCAAACAAGAGATACACACATCCTAAACACCACTGAATCACTAGACAAAATGGCTAAAATGAAAGAAAATTGCTAACGGAAGAAAAGAAAATCGGAAATCAAATTAGTGATGGCACTAAGCACCCAGTTATAAAGGCACTATGACACAGCTTCTTATTAGCAGTAATTTAGCACCATCAGCCAATGAATTTGTGGGAATATATAGAGGTGTAAGGTAATCATTTAAAATGGATAATTAATTCTAACAGATAATTTAAAAAATCTGTTACATGCAGTCAAGCATGATGTTGACAACCAGATACAGTGCACACTTAATTCCTGTAAGGGCTGTGCCAAAAAGGTAGCTAGAAGCATAGAGATATATAGGTAGAAGGCTGTTTGTTTAAGGTCTAGGTATTAGGACATCATTATCAGTTCTTAGCCATTTGAGTTCATCAGCGATTGTACAGTTCACCGAACAATACTGGCACAAACATATTTCATGGTACGTGTATAAATGAAATTACAAAGAACGTGTGATCAGAGATGCTTTTTCTGTGTGCTGTACATGGGTTCCAAAAGATATTTTGCAATGGTTTTCAAAATGTGGTAAGGACAAAATTGACTTGTGGTGGGGACATGTCCCACCCATCTCATACATAAAGGATGCATATGTACTACAAACTGTATTAACTATTTTTCACTTTATATACAGTTCAATGTAGTTTAAAAAATATTTTGTAATCATTTTATGAATTATACATTGGCATGTTTTCTGTATGCCAGTTATAAATAAAACTTCACATTAAAAATGGCCTTACAGTTTATTACAACTCTATCCCTCCACCCCATTAGACATCCAGAGAGGTGGAGCTGGAAGTCATTTGAATCTGCAGTGAATACCACATTGGGACGCATTCACAAGCCCCTTGTATAGTCATTTCTTAATTAAGTAATAATTTGGTTTAGTAGTAATTTGGACCTTTTAGCTACAGTACTGTCTCTGCTTAACACATTTTAATACGTTTTCGGATTTAACCCCAAAAGCCCCACAGAAAATCAGCCAAAAAATTCTGTCTGGCTTACTCATTAGTACAGTCAGCAGAGAAACAGATGCCTTCTCAACAAATCCCTGCTTAGATTAAACTTCAATCACCCTGCATCCCCCTTCGCCACCCTATCTACCACCGCCCGTGTGGGGCTGGGCTAGAAGGGGAGACATATCAATAATGCAAACATCATTGATCTTGCATGAACCCTCACTGCCTTCCTCAGTTCCACTATGAAAGCCAAACCACACTGCTGAATTGCTGTTTATTCAGCTGACCTTTTTGACAGTGCTCCAGTAGCATATATTGCAGTAACATATTTACAAAAGTGGTGATAAATTCCTGTATCAGAGTGAAACATTTCACCAGTTTATTTTGATTTCTTTCTTTCTTTATTTTACTAGATTTTTTCTAACGATTATATATATATATATATATATATATATATATATATACACTTTCTTGTTGATTTTAAAGATAAATAAATAAAATGCCAAGTGACTGACAGGTTCATGCAATCAATTATTGGCAGCTGGGAACATGAAACCAAATTAGAAATCAAAGTTGTTAACACCATAGACAGCCATGTCCATATTTGTACATATATATAATTTATGGTAGCATTATTACATTTCAGTGTTTAATTGGTGTAATTTTATTTTTGTGGGTAGGTTTACTTTTAAATGTTAAACAATTATGGTTCTATTTCAAATATTTTCATTTCAGAGCCAAGACTTTAAGCACTCAAATGGCATCAACAGTAGTATCTTCTCATTCTGAACCACACAGATTTCCTTTTTTCTGTCATGGTTAAGACATTCCATTGACCTATACTGAGAAAATTATATTTTTGATCTCCTAACCCTTACAAACTCCCTTTGCATTTTTTTAAATTATTTTTTATTATTTTAATAGTCATTATTTAGTATGTTTATGAAGCCATTTTCCTCATGAGGACTATCAATTGGTGCCCACAGTGAAGGCTGTACTATCCTTGTGGACACAGACACGCACACACACAGATCAACAAACGATTCCATAAAAATCTTAAAATCATAAAAAAATGATATTGAGTATTGTTTTCTATATTGGACAGATATGTTTAGAGCATACTCATGCACACACACAAAGGGCAGCGGACCCGCCCCACTCTCAACGTAAGACACATGGAACAAAGGTGTTTCACAGCAAGAGATGCTTAATGCTTTTGACATTATTACACTCTCAACAGTTGCACACAGTCGCTCACAGCAGTCTTAATTCTACACCATTAAACACTGTAAACGTGCTGTATGTTGTATGTTTGACCATTTTATGTATATATTGTTTTTTTTTTTTATATATAAGCATTGTGAGTGGTAATACAACATCTACACTGTTCCGTTTTGAAATCAATAATAAAAAAAAAAAGACTAAACTTGAACTTGGTCTGATTCAAAGGAAAATAGCTATCAATGGAGGTAACAAAAGGGAAACAGCAGAACGGGTGGGCAGCTGTCAGTCAAAACACTGTAATCAGCAGATAAACACAAATACAAAATGCTTGTACAGACTTCTCAAAGTGTCTCTCTAAAGAGAGATTCCCTGAAGTAAATCTGACAATAAAAACCGAGAACAAACCTGCTCAGCACTTCTCCTGAACACACACGCCCATCCTCACCCCAACAAGTCAAATCATATAAGTCCTCATAAAAACAAAACCATCAGCATCACCATGCAAAATCAATGAACCAACACAAGACAAAATAAATAAATAAATAAATAAATAGCATATACATATACATACACAAGGCTTGCCACCTTTCCATCAGCCAATCTTCTAAGAATTATTATTGCACAGTGTAATTTAAACTGCAGTTACAGAAAATCTCAAATCTACTAAAATAGTAGCTTGGGAATCTGAGCAAAGTTTATTCAAAGTAAATCACCAACAATCTCAACTCAATTCCAAATGATATTTAAGAAACACAGGTGTTTGGAATTTTAGTAATAAATGGCATCAGTAACTTCCACAAACTCTTAAAACCTCTCCTACTGCATCAAGACAGAGCAGGTCCTTAAAGTGAAGCCCATGTTTACCTTCTTTGGCCGCCTCCTCCTCCCTCCAAGCCCGTTGAGTTTATCTGTAGCCTCCATCCTGAGATGGGACTGAGTGTCTTCATTCATTACCCTCTCAAAGAAGTCAACGTATCCCTCTTGTTGTCTTTTCTTAAAAGTTAAGTACTCAGTAAGTCCTTGGTTCAACCATTCAGTGGAGATCCCCTCCACTCTCTATAGTCTCCTAGTACACAGTGATGGTAGTAACAAATAAAGAGCGAGGGACTGGAAAGGGGGAGTGGCCAAGAGCGGAAGAGAGAGGGAGAGAGAGAGAGAGCGACAGAAGCTGGCCGCTAAAATAAGGAGGGTGATGGGTTTGGAGGGAGGAGGGAAGCACAATGGTGTCACCATGGTAACAACTCCCACCAGTGTTTATTGGGAAGCACAGCCAGTCCCAGTTGCCACCCATGTGTGCATGTATGTGTGTGTCTCTATTTTTTGTATCTTCATGGCTACGAATGGAATAACAGGCGTGAAAAAGGTAAAGGGTGAATGTCTTTTTTTAATGTTGAAATATTTATGTATAATGGTATACCAGTCTTTGTTGTACTGCTTTTAATGTATTCATATTCAAATCATTAAATTAACTTTTATAATAAAAAAAACATATACTTCATTACAGTAAGGTGAATAGTATACTTATAATAATTACTTTTGAGAATTAAAAAAAAAAATACAAAAAATGCAGATACATTAACTAAAGTATACCCACAATAACAAATAGTAAAGCAGTTAAGGCAAGATGTCTAATATCTAAATTTTTTCTAATTTTGTTAAAATCAAAACAAGTGTAACCTTAGCAAACTGGCTGCCATGTTTTTCCCACCCAGTGAAAAGAGCTCTGTGTGATCTTTATACAGCAGAGATACTGCTCATGCTAATGATTGCCCCTGGTCATGTCCCACTGCAACACAGTTGACAGAACATCATTACAAATCACAGCTGCTGCTTTAACAGCAGTGGTGTAGAGGAGGTTACTATATTACAATTCTAAATTCAAATTAAAATTAGACCAAAAGTTAAACAGTCTTGTTAGAGTTGGCAAAACACATCATATAACACTTTTTGCCTTTTTTTTTGTTTTGTTCGTAAAAAAAAAAAAATGTAATACTCATGCAACTGGTTCCGCTTAGTCCGCCTGATTAGAGTTCGATCCAATTAACAGTGTGCAGGGCACCCACCTAGGGTGCTCTAACAAGAAAGCTAATGACTGCAGCCTCTAGTGTCAGTACTAGCATGCCTCTGGAGGCCAGGCTTTAGGTTTATCTGCACAGCTCTTGTGAGGCCTCCATTGTGCTCATTTTGATATTGTTTTTAATTTGAATTAAGTTATCCACCTTATTCTTCAACATAGAAGTAATCCTATGGACAAGACTTCTGGTTAATTAGCCACTATAGGGAAATAATGAGAAGAAAAACAACGTGCAATAAACGGTAAAACTGTTTGCACTACAAACCAGTGTGCTCGTAATTAAGATAACAAAAATTAAAATGATAAAGTAAGACACACCTATTTGCAACATCAAGCAGCAAAATGAGCTGTTTTGTACAAAATTGTTGGACTTGGATGAGACTGAAAGCTAGACCTACAAAATTTACAAATGACCACGCCCATTCTTACAGGAAAAATCAGGTGGATACCATACTGGGAACTGGGAACTCAAAAAAATAAAAATAAATAAATAAAAGCCAGGTTGTATTGTGTGTAAACTTTAAACATTCTGTCAACTAGACACATTCTGTAAACAGTGGTTTTATGAATAATCTGAATAAAAGTGATATTTATAATGTGTAAATTAGCAAAATGAGGGGAAAACATTTATATTTGCCTTTCTTTTAAACACTAAATACTTAAATAAGATTGATAAGGTACAGCACACCCTAGTAAAAAATAAATATACTAAAATGTATTTAAAATACATTTATTTCATGGTAGGTATACTACAAATACATTTACATATTATGTACTTAATAGAAATACCCTGCAATTGTACTTTTAGTATACTAAACTGGTATATTTAAAGTCTGCTAAATTGGAACAACTAATTTTGTACTTAATGCCCTTTAATTGTGCGGAAGTAGTGCTGAAATACAGCTAAAGATATACTTATGTATATTCAATTGTGCTAAACTATAGCAAGTATACTTTAGGTACACTTTACATATTTTACATTTGAAGACTATTGAAGGTATTATTTAAAGATCATACAATCCTCATCAGTAGTGAGATTTAGGCTTAATATTAAGAAACATGCATTTTGCATGCAGTTTAACAATTTTTATATCAGTAAGTCTTGAGCGATATGTCTGTAAATATGTTAACAGACTTGAACTATATTAAATAAATGCATTTTAAATCTATTACTTTTTTACTAGGACAGGCATAGAGTAGACTGCACTGAGTTTCTATGTACAGTAATTTAATTACCAAACTTCTTAAAGTTGCCAACCAAGTGACTGCAGTGTCAGCCATGCCAGCTAAACCACCTGAATTTCTTGGCACCCGAAGGTTGTTAGTATCGTGTTTGGGAGAACAGACAGATGGGGAGGTAGATGAGAGTGTGTGTACATCCACATCATAACCACATCAAAGATTAATTTTCAGTGATGAAGACTGTGTAATATATATGTAATACAAAAGCTTCACCCGAATACATGCTATTTTTATTTTTTTATGTTTTTATTTTAGAGACCTCAATTATTATTATTACAGCTTTATACACTCATCATGAAATTTGTATCCACCTTATTCTTCAGTGCAGAAGTAAGCCTATGGGTGAGACTTCCAGTTCATTAGCCACTATAGGGAAATAACGAGAAGAATAACAACATGCAGTAAACGGTAAAACTGTTTGCATGACAAACCAGTGTGTTCATAATTAAGAAAATACATAAAATAATATATTAAGAAACACCAAGTTACAAAATAAGCTCTTTTGTACAGCTAAAAATAGCTGGATGCAGATGAGACTGGAAGCAAGACCCCTAGATTTTACAAATGGCTGCACCCACTTTTATGGGTAAATAAAGAAAATAAGGTGGATAATGCATAGCAGATTTACGAGCACACCAAAATCAGTTTAAAGTGTGCAGAAAAAGAACAGAAAATGCATGTATATTAAGACTGTACTAACAGCAGATACTAAAGTAAATGGGGCCTCAATAATTCTGAAAAAAAAAACACTTCTCTATAATTAATATAGTGCAGCTGTCATGCATTCAGACAGACATGCTGCCCAAGGTTTAGTACCATTACACGTGCATCAGTGAACCCATTCATAGATGTCTATGGGCTCAATACTGAAAAGCAATAAAAGATAAAGTCCTAGTCCCCACTGCATTCAAACTGGGTTTGAATGAGTAACTGCATACTTAATGAGTTACTGAGTTTCACCAAAAATTGCTGTTTTTGTAGTATGAAAACTAAAATATAGGGATCACATGATGGTTTGTTCAGTAGTGAGTTTAAAATCTGAGTGTATTTTGGGTTTATATATCAAAGGACCTCTGCCCTGCAGTCAACCCCCAATACAGTCTGACAGCTTGACCTAAATCATAAGTGTACTGGACTTGTAAATCAAAAGGCATCTACCCCATCATCAATATCCATTTTGACCTTGTCCTGCCCCAGACTAAATCTTTCAGTGACCACATGAATCAGAATAGTTTTTAACGCTGGACATCAACACTATGCTGGTTTAAGTATTGCCTGTTTGGTACACATCCTTCAAGATTCCTTGGAAGAGAGGGGTATTTAACTCACATAAACTACCCACTGGGGTACACTGGGTTTCGCTGCTAACCCCCCTCCACTTCTTGATATTCACAAATTTGCCATGACCTACACTACAAAAATATTATATTCCTACTTAGTATACTTATATCAGTGTTTTTCAGTAAAATATCTAAAGACCCCAAACAAACAGAGGGGCAACTTCACCTCCCCCAGCTGACTCGGCAGAACACATCCCATGTTTCCCTTCCCCCCTTTCTCCCCCACAATCAAATCAGCTAAACCAAATGGGTTTAGGTGGCTGACCAAACAGGACTTCCAGTCATTTGGAGCTTATCTGAGGTTGACCCAACAACTAACTGGCTACCATGTCTAAAAAATCAAACATCTGTTAGCTGGTATAAACTGGTATTTGCAGCAGGACCCTTGGCCAAAATGGTCTACAAATTCAGTCCCAATAACCAGACCGAAATGGAATCTGTTGATTGCATTTTCTGTGCTGTGGGGAAATCTTTCAAATTTTCAAAATTAGTGCTTGCATAAATGAGATGGTATGAGACAGTGCGTGTATGTGTATGAGCACATGTCTGGGCACCTTGATCCCTGCTGGGAAACTTTCATGCCCGGGGAAAATGTGTTGCCATAGAGACACATCTAAGTGAATATCCATAGCAACTGCCGCTGAAATGCACGGTCAATATCATATGAGCAATAATCGGGAAAAATAGCGGGGAGCAAAGCAGTGTGTGTGTTTTAGGAGAAGATGATAGGATGAAGATTTTTTTATCTGATGTGCACATTGAAACCAAAGTGTAGAATTACATGTGTGTGTCTCTATGTGTGTGTATGTCTTCTGGTATGCCACACCTATGTTTATCAATAGGATTTGATAGTGCTGATACTTCTGCTTAGCATATGAGTCATATGGTACAAAAGTGTTTTATTTATATTACTTTACAAAATTAGAGAGAGATAGATAGATAGATACATCAGTCTAGTGAAATCAATATTTCACAAACAGCGTCAGTGGGTGTGTGTCTGTGTGCACTGGTGTAATGTATGTGATTGTATTTAAAATCCAGAAGAGGGCAGCACTGCTTTTTCTTTCAATTTAAAAGAAATAATTCTATTGTTTACGTTTTTGACCTTGTTCACAAAAATAAGCTGTAAGTTTTGGTTTATTTATATATTTACCATATGACATTGTATCTAAAGTGCAGCACTAATGGCCTCTCAAGTAAATCAAATAAATATATTAGTAGACATTTCCTTGCAAAATAAGAACAAAAAGAAAGGCCACTCCACAGCTATCCCTGAAATAAATAACAAACTAATTAACAAACTAATAATAATAATATTAATAATAATAATAATAATAATAGAGGTTGGTGGTGTTTTTTTAAAGCACCATTACGGTGATTATTTTTCCTTTTAATAAAGTTTTTTGACCCTGTTCAAATCAAGAGGGAGGCAGAATATTAGCCAGCCAGGGTGCAGCATATCATGAGTTTCAGAGATTTATTTGCAATATGCAAAGAGGGCTGCCAGGTGTAAGCAGTAGCCAAAGAGCTCTCAATTCCCATTCATCTAAGTGGAAGTTCAGCTGGCAAAGAATCATCTGGAATGATGCAATTAGAAATCTGCCAGATCCGAAAACAGTTCTGCATCTCATTTGCTTTCATCTCAGGAAAAAATAGTGACCAGGAAATTCTTCAACATTTTTCTTTTTGCATTCCACGAAAGATAAAAAGTCATCTGGTAAATGAATGACAACAATATTTTGAGTGAACTGTTCCTTTATGGAGTCTTCTGTTCCTCTCTTTCATGTCAATCCCCTAATAATTCTTTCTGTAAATAATATTCCTGAAATGCACATTATTATCCTTTTAAATTCATGTTTATTTTGATCACACATTGTCATAGAGTAATTATACAATTTAGTACTGGCTAATATTAATAAATGTACTTACATTTACTTACTATAGGTTTAAGGTTTCATTAGGTTAGCCAGTCTAGTTTAATGCCAAGGTAACACATACATCACTTTTTATGATCACTCTGATTGTGCACTAAATCAATGCAGAGCTGATTCAGTGCACTGTAACCTAGCACTTCTCCAGGTAAAGGTTTGAAGAGTTGTATATTGAGTAACTGCAGCATGGGAATGAGTCTGAGAAATCTGACAGCACGTTTTTCACAAAAAGGAAAAGAAAAAAAAAGTTTCTGATGGCACTGGAAAAGTAACACACAGAAAGCACAGCAATGGACACTTGCACAGTGAATCAGAGAAAGGATTTCTTGGTAAAAAAGATGCCTGCATTTGGCATTCTGCCAACAGAATACATACGCGCGTGTGTGTGTGTGTGTGTGTGTGTGTGTATGCCTATTTTCTATAAATAAAATTTCTGGACTGCATCTCCTATTTCTCCTTTCTTCCTGTTACTTATACTCACTTACATAGCAGAAAGCTTATCTTGTCACCCTTGGGTAAGATCAAGTTTCATTGAAGAGAGGGTGGTTTCAGAGAAAGTGATAGGTCTAACTATGGGCAGGGGCATCACTAATGGGTGGGAAAGGTGGGACTGAATACAGGGGAGGGGGGCTGCATGTTCAACTGTATGTTCAACAAAAATAGTATCCGTATTTTACATCAGTTATCAGCTGTCTCTCAGCTGTGCATTACTGATTATGCACCATCCAAGCACCAATGGCTCATGAGAATGAGCCAATTGTTCGTTCCATCTCGAATCTTCACTGATATTTAGGGTTTGATAAAACAGCTTACAGCAACACACAGGTATCAAAAGGGGCAACTGACTTTCAAAGAAACACTTAAGCTGTGATGTATTTGGCTAGACATTAAAATTCAGATGAATTGCATTTCAAGTTTCAAGTTAACAAGTCGACAATTTTTTTTTATTTGTTTTAATTTTTTTGGTTTGTTTGTTTTTTATTATTTATTTCTTTAATATGTGTGTGGCCTTCTAAATGTTTCAAACTTTGCATTTGTGCAAGCTGTTATTTAAAGTAGAACAAAGCAAACACTTAAAAAACAGAACATATTACAGGCTCAACAAATTTGTTTAGTTTTTGCACTTTGATAACATAAAAGTGTTTTCTGGTGTACAAAACAGACAGTAATACGCTTACAGTATATTTATGCTGGCATTTTATTTTAGTCTGCAAAAATGTTTGTACAAATTATAACATAGTAACATTGTCACAGACCACACAGAAGTGGAAATGTACGGAATGAACCCAGATGTGGAGAGTTAATTGCAAATAAACAAACAAGCAGGCAAGTCACAGTTCAAAGCAGCTATGAGACTTAACTGGAGTTCTTGTTAACATGGCAGCCAGCATCTGGAGAATACACATGGATGTAAATGAAGGAGCAACACGACAATGACAATGAAGGAAGAGACAATGAGGGAACACAGATTAAGACTGTCGGATATCAGAGGTAAGTATCAAGAGCTCTGTGTAGAAAAATACCACATGCTGACTGAATGTCTGGAGTGAGTATTTGTGCAGGGTGGTGATTGCTAATTTCCAATTGGCATTTTCCAAGTCCACACACATACAACTGAAAATCCAATCCGAATTTGGTCTGTCACATGAGCCCATTGTAGCTACAGTGACCTATATATGGGTCTAATTTCGCAAAAGCCTTCACTGTGGAAGAAGGAGGAGGCGAGGAGGATGGCAATGAAGATCTTTCTTTCAAACACACTGATTCTTCAAATTCAGAGGATGAGAGTGGAATTGTTTTGCTAACCCACTTGGGACGTGCCTGCCACACTTTGAGTTTAGTGGCCACTACAGATGCAAAGAAAGCCACGAGAGACAATTCCAGTCTCTCCCGTCTGAACAGTGCCACAGTGGGTAAAAGTTCTGCTTTGTGAAATTCTTCAGGTAGACCAAAGAATGTCAAGAAGCTCTTTGAGGTGTTAAAATGCAGGTTGATCGTACCATGTCCAACACGATGGAACTCTCTCTATGAGTCTTAACCAGCTGAACACTCACAGATAAAAACTTAGAGATATCATGGCGAAATTGAACCTACCTTTCTTCAGGGATACTGAACTGGATTAGCTGAAGGAGTACACCAGAGTACACTGAGGCCGCTTGCGGTTGCCATTGATCATTACAGGGCCAGTCATCCTGCTACTATGCTGAGCTTATTCCTCCAATTTCAGCCACTGTTCTGACCTTATGCAAGCCATTATGGATGGTTTCCAAAGCAGATTCAGTAGCTTTCTAGAACTCAAACCATAAGTCAATGAGGCAATCTTGGCAAGTGTAACCCATCCATTCTTCAAAATGCACTGTCTACCCCCACAGTGGGAATCCATGAACTAATGCTCCAGTCAGCAGCAGACCTTGGGCTTGTTAAAGAAAAGTGTTGAGGTTTTGTAAGTCTATACATAGAAAAGCTGAGTTGGAGACACTGCAGTTTCTTGAAGATGAGAGAAAGGATTTGGCCATCTTGGACCAATGTGCAACCTGTGACCAGTGTTTGAAGGTTTAATCAATAAGCCTCACAAATGACACCTTAAAAACAGTCTTTTTGAAAAGTTGTCAGTGCTAAAAGGTATCAAATAGATATATGTAAGTGAGAATTGTGGTTTTGATGGAAAAAATAAAAGCTGTTTGAGAATTACATTTTTTTTTTTTTTGTCATTTCTTATTTCCTACTGGGCTAGCCCTCCTGTTACCCTTGGGGTCAATTTCACCCCATGCGATGTTTAACACCTGTAAAAATATGATTAACATTATTTTTTTTGCTTCAGATTTAATGACTTTTCCTAATTTAATGAGGAACCACCAGGTTCCTTTCCTAAATTTAATGGACAACTCTGCAAACATAAAATTAACATGATGATATTTTGTCAATGTCCTCTACCCATTTTGTCACATCGGTTTTCCTTGGGGTCAGTTTGACCCCAGGCTGTTTTTTCTGTATAAAACATAAGAAATCTCAAAATTTTACACACATTTTTTGGGTGATATTGAGGACACTGTAAAATGCTATAATTTTATGACATTTACTATAATTTTATATATTCAGTGTAATATTCAAAACATAATTTTTGTGGTTTACTGGGGAGGAGCAAACATACAAATGCTCACACAGAAGCCTTCTGAACCATTTTTCTTTGTGTTTTGTGGGCTCTCCCTTTATGCTTTCTCTCTATTGAAAATGGCCTCTAAGCAAAGGTTTTCTGTCAATAAGATTTTGTCACAATTTTTTTTTTTTTTTTTTGACAGTGAAAGTGACAGAGTGACACATGATGCAGAGGAGGACCCTGATTATGAGGCATCCTCCTCACATGAGAATAAGACTCCTGGTGTTGACCCTTCTGTTGTCTCTCAACCACCAGCAGACACATTACCTTACACAAATGGCAAGTTATTATGGTCCCGCTCCCTACTTGAATGACTGAGAAGACTTAGTGCCACTAATGTCATCAAAATGGTTCCAGGGCCCACCAGATATGCTGTCAGCCTTGTCCAATATCAGCATTTGAGTTTTTCATTACACCATCAATTGAAAAGGATATACTTGAAATTACTTCAAACTCAGAGGGAAAGGTATATGGCCAGGGGTTTCAAATCTGTCCTAGAGGCCCCCCAACCCTGCACATTTTGTATGTCCCCCTTCATCGAACACACCTTCAACTTATCAGCTCATTAGCAGAGACTGCCTTAGTAGAGAAGACCTGAACTGGGTGTCTCACATAAGGGAGACATACAAAACATGCAGTGCTAGGAGCCTTTGATGTCATATAACAACACCTGGTTATTTTAGGCAAATTAGAAATCCTGTGCTGAACATGTTCCCAGAAAGTGGTACGTCTGGTCACCTTACTTTACAATCCACTCCTCCCATCACTGTGGATGAATGTCTGGTTCCATTTCATGGCCCTTCAGACAATACATGCCAAACAAACCAGCCAAATATGGCATACCAATATGGGCCACATGTGAAGCACAGTCTATCTATGCCTGAAATATGAAGTTATATACTGATAAATCCCCTGGAGAAGCACCTGAAAAAAAAAAAAAAATCAGGGCATGAGGGTTGTACTAGACATGGCTGAGGGACTAAATGGCCATAACATTACATGTGATATTTTTTTTTTCTCCACATCAAGTAGTGCAGATAAAAGGCTGGAATGTACCTTCGTTTTATGTCAAACTTATATATTTGCATAAAAAGCACTTACAGTTGCATAAAACAAGCCCTGATACAATGCTCACATTACTTTTCATAGGTGTCTTTAGCTGAATTCCTTTTACTATCCTTGATATAAGAAATTGTTATTCTTTCCAAATGTTATAAATTACAAAAATATATACTTATAAATAGTATGTAACAAATATAACACCAAAAATATATATACTTTTACAATTTTAGGTTAATCAGTGAGCTTCTGTGGTGATTTGCGAATTTGTCGATAGTCATGCAATAAGTATAGTGGATGTCTAAGGGGCGGGGAGTGGGGTGGGGTGGGGGAGGGTAGTTATTTAAAGGCCTATTTAACTAGTCAACAAAGGTGTAAAATGACCCGACACAAAAATTTTAGTAAAAAAGTCATATTCTGGAGGTTTCACTTGCTGGGGTCAAATTGACCCCAATAGAAAAAAGGTGTTAGCGGATTTTAGGGTAACAGGAGGGCTAGAGAAGGGAGGAGGTAGGTGAAATGAAAAAAAAAAAAAAATCAAAGAAGTTAAACATACAATGCATCCGTGAAGGATTCACAGCGCTTCACTTTTTCCACATTTTTTGTTATAGCTTTATTCCAAAATGGATTAAACAATTTTTTTTTTCCTTAAAATTCTACAGTCAATTCCCTATAATGACAACGTAAAGAAGTTTGTTTGAAATATTTGCAAATTTATTAAAAACAAACAAACAAATAAACAAAAATATCTAATGTACATAAGAATTCACAGCCTTTCCTCAATACTTTGTTGAAGCACATTTGGCACCAATTACAGCCTCAAGTCTTTTTGAGTATGATGCTACAAGCTTGGCACACCTATTTTTGAGCAGTTTCTCCCATTCTTCTTTGCAGGACCTCTAAAACTGCATCAAGTTGGATAGGGAGCATCTTGGCTGTGTGCTTAGGGTCGTTGTCCTGTTGGAAGATGACCCGTCGCCCCAGTCTAAGGTCCAGAGTGCTCTGGAGCAGGTTTTCACCAAGGATGTCTCTGTAGGTTGCTACATTCATCTTTCCCTCGATCCTGACTAGTCTTCCAGTTCCTGCCACTGAAAAACATTCCCACAGCATGATTATGCCGCCACCATGCTTCACTGTAGAGATTTGGCCAGTTTTGGCCAGGTGATGAGTGGTGCCTGGTTTCCTCCAGACATGACGCTTGTCATTCAGGCCAAAGAGTTCGATCTTTGTTTCATCAGACCAGAGAGTTTTGTTTCTCATGGTCTGAGAGTCCTTCAGGTGCCTTTTAGCAAACTCCAGGCAGGCTGTCATGTGCCTTTTACTGAGGAGTGGCTTCCGTCTGGTCACTCTACCATACAGGCCTGATTGGTGGAGTGCTGCAGAGATGGTTGTTCTTTTGGAAGTTTCTCTTCTCTCCACAGAGAAACGCTGGAGCTTTTCAGAGTGACCATCGGGTTCTTGGTCACATTCAGGACTAAGGCCCTTCTCCTCCGATCACTCAGTTTGGCTGGGTGGCCCACTCTAGGAAGAATCCTGGTGGTTCCAAACTACTTCCATTTACAGATGATGCTCATTGGGACCTTCAATGCTGCAGACTTTTTTCTATACCCTCCCCAGTGGGAAGGGTACAGGAAGTCTACAGACAACTCCTTGGACTTCATGGCTTGGTGTGGGACCTTATATAGCACCGGTTTTCAATTCCAGTCCTCGCACCCCACCGCTCTGCATATTTTGCATGTCTCTCTTAGTTAACGCACCAGATTCTGATAACCAGCTGGTCAGAATTGAGCTCCATGCATGAACTGTGTTCCGACTGACATGATCCCTACACAGTATTCATTGTTCCCTACTCCCTGAGCAGTGGAAATTCATTTAAGTTTACTTCACTTTGGAACATTTATTCATGGATTTGACAGACGAAACTTACTAGAGAAGTGTGAAGTGTAACATAAATGCATCTGTAAATAAATACAATTTAAATTAATGTCTCGCACGCTTTAATGACTGTTAAATGGAACATATACACTTGCTTCGAACTGAAATCATGGTGGAAAATCGTGTGATGTCCACATCGCAGGGCACTTACGTTCCAATAGAGCAAACGCCATACGTGATAAGAGATACATACAAAATATGCAGAGCAGTGGGGCATGAGGACTGGAAAAGAGAAACGCTGTTATATAGACAGGTGTGTGCCTTTCCAAATCATGTCCAATCACCTGAATTTACCACAGGTGGACTCCAATCAAGTTATAGAAACATCTCAAGGATGATCAGTGGAAACAGGGTGCACCTGAGCTTAATTTTGAGTGTCATGGCAAAGGCTGTGAATACTTAAGCTGGGCTCACACTACAGGATGTTTAGCCCGATTTTGTCCTGATTTCCCCCTTCCGAGAATCGGAGCAAAAATCTTGTCAAGCACCTCGATGTTCGGCTCAGATTATCTGTTAATGTGAGGCATTCACAGATCAAATCTTTCACCTCCCGATCTGCTCTCACACAAAGTGGAGCCACCCCGATTAATATCAAACATGTTTGATATTTAGGATTTTAAATCGGGATGATGACGGCTATATGATTACATCAGTACTTTCACAACGGCCAAATGCGCAACCGCAAAATAGCTGCCGTATGGTCTGTTGGATAGTGGAGTCGGAGGAAACTGCTTCTTGAGTTTTTGTAGTAACACTGTCTGTATAATATGTCGAACACGTACCACAACCGCAAGGAGTAAGAGAAGCTCTGGGGTGAAATCATCTCAGTTTTGAACATGCTGTGAACTTTGAACTGCAGTGTAATGGTTCAAATCAGACTTATCTGACCATCATCAATTTGTAGCAGAAAATGAAGAGGTATCATATCGATCACAAGTACAGTATAGAGTACCACAAGGATCAGTACTAAAACCATTGCTTTTCGATCTGTACACGCTACCCTTGGGAGATACCATTAGGAAACATGGTGTTAGTTTTCATTGCTATACTGATGATGCTCAGCTCTATATTTCATCACAGCCTGACAAAACATACCAATTCACAAAACATTCTTAGGGCAGTGCTATTGGTGCGGTCGCCGCTGACTAAGAACGAATCCCAAACGGACAGAAGGGTACCCAACCCACCAGAACACAATGGATCTAGAGGGGCCCTGCTCCCTACCTCACACCAGGCCCCACACAAAACTAACAGAATGTATAGTTGACCATATGCATGGGTGACACAGATGACTAGTAATTTCCTATTACTGAATCCTAAAAAAAAAAAAAAAATTGCAACATTTGTAAAACTGCATTTTTAAAATATATCTAAATTACCACATATGCTCTGAAAATGCAGAAAAGTTAATGCATACATTCATGACCTTAAAGCTAGATTATTGTAATGCTTTATGTTGTGGTTGCCCAGCAGGCTTAATAAAAAATCCAGCTGGTCCAAAATGCAGCAGTAAGAGTTCTTACTACAGAACTTACTATTTTACTATCTTACTACTTACTATCAGCCTTTTCTGTCAACACTGCATTGGCTCCCTATTAAACATCACAAACATTTTAAAATTTTGCCGATTACTTGTAAAGTCCTAAATGGTTTAGCTCCTCAGTACTTGTGCAAGTTTATACTGCATTGTAGTCATTCACATCCAGTGCAATCTCAAAATTCTGCCACTTTTTTTTCTGCCACCATCCTTTTCCTGCATTAATTAGGTCAACCGGAACTGTTAACACTTCCCATAATATCCAATGTACTTGTTACATCATAAATTGAATGGCATCTACGCTAATATTAGTTTGTCTGTCTCATTGTTATTCCAAGGTTACCATAAGCTCCCGGATTCAGTCTGTAACCAGACCAGATAGTGGATGACCACAACAGCCCTGAATTTCAACAGAGACCATGACAACTAGACAAGCTTTTTGACAGATCACCTGCGAAAACCTTATAGACTAGATCTTCAGAAAAGACCACAAGAGCCACACATGTCCTTTGCACAGACCCTATGGCCAACTTAAACCCCCCACCCCCTCCTAATAAACGCTGGTGTAATGTATCCCAGTCTCCAAGGAAAAGGAACTGGATGAAGTATTCTGAAAGATATGAATTCACAGTCCAAACTGTGATGCAGCCTGTAATTAAACCACGCCATCACACCAAGTTCATTTGTCTGGTAAGAGGAAAACTGAGCCTGGTTTCTGTTTTTTCTGTTTTTTTTTTTTTTCATTTCTGTCCCCAGTGGTTTCCTTACCACTGTAGTCTTTTTGATTGCTTGGCTGGGGATACTTAATATTTTGTAATATTATTGACTTGACTACACAGATACTATAAGTAATGATGATGAAATCACTGTTTTGCTGTTTATTGCTGAAAAGCTGCTTTGAAACAAGCTGTATTGGAAAAATGTTATATAAATAATGGTGACTTGATAATAATTACTCATAATTTATTGGCTAAAATTAAAATAGAAAATGTAAAGACCTCACAGCAATTGACAACTGCATTTACATAACTTCACTTTTAAGACAAACGGCAAAAACATTACTGTGCAGTATATACTCATCATTTTCTATCGATTTGGTGGTATGGTTATTTTCTGAACATATTAATGAACTCCTGATGAACAAATTATGATATAAATTATCACTCTGTATTTAACCATGTTTTACTATGAATCTGAAAGGCTTCTGTCTCTCAAGCATATTAAAATACACAAATTCATGTCATTTGCAGTGTAATTCACACATGCACATTTTAGAGTGGCCTTTTATTGTGGCCAGCCTAAGGCACACCTGTGCAATAATCATGCTGTCTAATTAGCATCTTGATATGCCACACCTGTGAGGTGGATGGATTATCTTGGCAAAGGAGAAGTGCTCACTAACACAGAATTAGACAGATTTGTGAACAATATTTGAGAGAAATAGGCCTTTTGTGTACATAGAAAAACCCTTAGATCTTTGAGTTCAGCTCATGAAAAATGGGGGCAAAAACAAAAGTGTTGTGTTTATAATTTTGGTCAGTGTATATTTATGTGTGTGTGTGTGTGTTTTATTGTTCAGATGTTTTATTTAGATTGTTTTTATACCCAAACAATTACCTAAAATGTGTAATCTAATAGATTACATTACTAACTGCAATTTTTGTCATGCAATTTGTAATAAGCATCCAACAACACTTTATACATAATCTACCAGCATGAACATAAATCATCAATAGTTTTGGTTGTTTTGCTCAAGAAGAAATTTATATTGTTTTACAGGTTACCACAAAATAAACAGACAGACTGAAAGCCACAAAACCCATTTTCTGATTTCATGGGGTCTTTAATTAAAATGAGAAGGGAGGCATAAATATTTAGCCTGCTTTATTTGTCAAAGTGAATTATGGTGACTGCTGAAATTCCAGTAGGGTTGTTAAATTAACCACTGCCCTTAAATGTATAAGTCATACCATCTGTTGCAAAAACTATTAAATAGATAAATATTCTAATTATTTATACTCATTTATATTGCTGATTATAATCAAAAATATTGAAGATGACAACACACAGACTCACACACAAATAAATCTCAAAAAATTCATTGTCAAATCCAAAAAAAAAAAAAAGTGAATGGGACAAGTATGCATCCTGGGACAAATGACCAAAGTCATTTGTTCCGTTGTCTAACTGGCACTGGTGACAAACTGAAGCTGTTGTGAAGTTAGTCAGTGGGAAAGAATTTTCACAAAGCAGCAGAAAAAGAAGAGCAAAGAAGGCTTGCCCTATGAAATGGTTTTACAGCAAAGAAGACAAGGCTGTGTCTTTGTTCCGGAAGGAACCAACAAGGAGCCATTCACACACACACACACACATGCATATCCACTGTACAGCACTGCTCATGAATGCTTGCTTCTAACAAGACAAATGCAACCGGTCTGTGAACTTTATAAGTGGGCTGTAAGCAATCATGTGAACAATTTGAGATATTCCTGATTAACAAGATCCTAAGAGGGTGGATAAAATAATTGCCTTAATCCCAAACTAATCTACTTCCCCCTACATGGTGAAGAATTTGCTAGTCTAGAAGTTAAAGCAGTCAATCAGATTGGTGACCTCACTGCAACTCAAAAGGGACAATATCTTGCACTGAAAAATAACTAATTAATTTTCATATCAAGATAACACTAAGAGAGATATGAGCCATCTAGCAGAACATACTGTACATGCTGCTCTTTTCCATACAATTAAAGTGAATTGACCTTGTAACAGATATGATTGACGGCCTAAATAGCCAAACAACACACTACACTGAGCTTTAAAGCTGAACTGTCATTGGCTGGTTAGCGGAGGTTAGTTCGTTCCGTTCTCAAACTCAGTTAATAATCTCAAGAAATGCAAGTGTTGGATCAGACTTGCTGTTCTTTTTGTCACAGGCCTTGATTTATTCTACACATTGGTCATTCTGTCATTTTTTCTCCATTTAACAAAAGGACTTAAGGACAAAAGAGCTTTTGTTTGAGCAGTTTTCATTACCAAGATACATTTTAGGTGATTACATGAAATTGTATAAGGCAGCATGCTTCATCAGGAAGATATCTGACATGTATGTTCTATAAATTTCTATCTACATTTTGAGTAAATATCTGTATACTAAATGCAAATGCGCTTCATCCAGGATTCTTGTGCATCTGTTGACTTCATATTATGTGTGGATATTTGATTCCAGAGTAAATCAAATTATTTACCACTGTTCACATCTAAAATGTGTCTTAGACTTTTTTTTTTTTTGACAAGTGAACTGTCCAACTGTCCAACTGAAAGATTTCCCCTTGTAATTTCACTACTTTTTCATCTTCTCCATTATATTTAGTGTCTCAAAACAAAAACAAAACCTGAAATAAAAGCTACTGTTTTCTAATTTTTGCACTATGATAAAGTATCATAAACTAATTTTGTTTGACTGACATAGATACAGCACCAGTCCTTGTAAAGCAGCCTGGTGTGGTTAAGTATCTGTTGCCGTAAGTTTAATTCTAAGTTTTGACAGTAACGCCCACCTAGAGGGCAAAACAATGTGTTCCTCTATTGCCCACCAATTATTTTTACAAAATTTGTACTAAATACTAATGTGCTATCAATTATTAGACCAAATTTATATACAGATTATTGATGCACAGTAGACAAAACCATTATTAAGAAAAATGTTTAATATGGCTTAACGGGGTGCTATTATGCTTTTTCACTTTTTGAATTTTAGTCAGTTTGTGGTGTGTGTCTTTAAGCATAAAAAAGATCTACAAAGTTACAAATCTCAAAGTCCACCCAAAAGGGAGATATTTCGTTTTTAAAAAATCTCTTTCCAAGAACTACAACGAATGGCTCCTTTGGACTACAGAGTTTGTTTTCCGCATGCAATGATGTCACAACACGGTCCATTAGAATATCATTAGATTAAATCCCACCTACGGAAATTCAAATTGTTGGGCGATGTGATGTGTAGGGACGAGGTGGGGGATTAGCCTAACTTTAGCGATGCAGCGCGGAGAGCCGCTTGAACGAGCCAACAGTGCAGCAGGTATAAACACAAGCATTGACAAGAGTGGCCACTTCAAAGCAGCAACGCGCCACAGACGTGTGCAGTACAGGGGGTCAAATCACACGCGCCGAAGCCGCGATCTACTCCAGTTGCCGTGTCAGAGCCGTAATGCGCAGACGTGTACAGTGTGTGGTAAGAGATTTATTCATCATACAGTGTAGATAGCTTCACTTATAACGTGAGTGTTTTTTAAAAAACATAAACTTGCACTAGAATAGGCTAAGCAGATCAGTGATGATGTTTTTTGATAATGTTAGGCTGCTTTTAGCCTTATGCTGTAGCTGGTTTCGGGCAATGAAACTAAGTATGTAAAATAATTTAAAAAATTAGCATGATAATATCATGTATCTGCTATCTCGCAGGCTGAGGATGGGACTCAACACTACTATAGGGTATTATTTACTCACCCTCCATGCATCCTAGGTGTATATGACTTCCTCCTTTCAGACAAATGCAATCGGAGTCTAGTAAAGTCTAATAAAATGCATCCATTTATAATAAAAAGTGCCTCACACGGCTCCTAGGGGTCTTCTGTAGAGAATCAATGCGTTTTTGTAAGAAAAAATACCCATATTTAAAACCTAAGATTCACTATTAATCTAGCTTGCGCTAACTGCTTTGACAAGGGGCGTGGCAGTACTGAAACACCGTCTAAGCTGTTCGCCAATCGCAACACACCGGGACAGCTAAACAATCATAACACATTTCCTTTTTTCGATAGGCGGGCCTTCATTAAACCCGGAACTAATCAAGCTATTTGTGCCAGGCTGGGAGAAAGGCATTGTAATAATGTAAATTATGTGAAAAATAATGCGTTTTTCGAACCACCAAGCATGAGAGCATGTTCTAGTACACCCCCAAAACAAAATCAAGACTTTGAAAAAAAGCATAATAGGACCCCTTTAATGCATTAAGGCAGTACACTCAAATTCTGGCCTTATCTGCTTGCCTGTATATAATATGCATCATCAATAAGGTTCATAAAATTAATTTTATCTTGTAAAATCATCTAAAATTGTCTTATTAAGCCACATTAACCATAGACTTAGAAACTGACTACACATGGTGGTGGCTAGACAAGACCCTGTCTCAATTCACTTTCATTGTATGGTAAAAGTACTTAAACATTCTGCCTAAAAAAAAAAGGAGACACACAAGGATAATAAAAAGGTTGCCAGAATTTTCATTCTTTGGGGAGTCTTTGGTCAGTTAGTGAAAAGCAATATTTTATGCACTACAAACATTGAAGGATTCCATCAGTTAACTGTGTAGACAGCAAATAAATCCCCTTGGTCTTAGCCATGTGCATTAAAGTTGAGGGACAAAAAGGCGAAAAAAGTGTACACACACTCAAAAATTTTTTTTTTTTTTTTCAGTGTAGATCTTTTAAATATCCTATGTATCTATAGTATGAATATGCATGTGCCATCACTTTATGTGTTTGTTTTTGTATGTGTGTACCAGTCCCTATGACAGACAGCCCTGCCAAGCAATCTGCCACCATGGAGCTGAGCACAGGCTCCTCCTTGGGAGACTTTAATGACTGTGCCATCACCTGCTGAAACCCACATGACTCACAGATCAGCACAGATTTAACCCTTTTTAACAAAAGACACAAACAACATTTAAGTTGACATTCAAGACATCTTTAAGTTGAAGAGGTATGTGCATCATTCAATATTTCTTAAATTCTGAGATTAAATGAGAGTACTAAGACTAGGAATTTGTAATCTACTAAAAAGAGGCAGAAAAACAAGAATTTGGAGCAAATCAAATGAAAGAGTCTTGATCATATTTTAACCCTTAATCAGAGAGAAAATGAGAATACATTTTAGAAACTAAAACCTGTTTTTTGTGTTTTATGCAAGCCCTTGTCCATTCTTATTTTTACTGCTATTCAGCTGGATGCTTTACTTTCATACTGTAATTCTTTAATATAATTGAATTCATCAGAATGTAACATTGACATTTTAATCAAAAAAAAAAAAAAATCTTTTCAGAAAATGTACATTGTCCTGTTATTCCAAATAGACCAACGACTAATGTCCTATTAAAAAATAGATATGTTTATAGTAATGTTTGTAAGTGTTTATAATGGGATCATACATTAAGCGCCTCTCATAGTAACTGTCTTGTCATTGCTCTCTTTATGTAAAGTAGCCTATGATTTTAGTTTACCTACCATAAACGTCCCAGGACAAATGGGTGTCGTTATGTAAATAATAATACTGGTACTGAGTGTGCAAACTGTATGCTGAATCGAGTTAAACTTTTGCGCCAAAAAAAGATATTAACAATCAATGCACAAAATCCACATTCTAAACAAACATTACGAAACGCATTGCGCTCTGACATCATACATTCAGTGTGTTAGCGCATTTGTAAAGTCAGTACAACTTGCATGTTGTCTACCTTAGGAGGCTGGTCGTGTGCTGTTGGAGACTGGAGGTCTACTCCGTACGATGATGTTGGAGAAGCCATGTTCCTCTCTATGCACCTTCAAGAGCAGGACACACCGCTGCAGTAATTTCTTCCGAACCGGACAAGGACTTTCAGAACAGTCCTAAAATACCACACATATCCCGTCCATCTGTTCAACTGCTACGCGCATCTGAATGACCTACAGTAACTATGTTACAGTGACAGTGGGCGCTAATTGCGACACGTAATCTCCCGTCGCCGGTGCTTTTGGTTTGTTATTGAGTGCGCCCTTCCACAGCCTCCGAGCAACAGTTTTGTCACCGACTCACAGCGCGCAGACACATACACAGACACTCGAAGTGAGAGTGGCTTTTGTAGGAGATAACTACCTTCACACTGGACGGGCAGCTACTGCAGTCTTGTACTTAACAGTGAATGACCTCTGAATGTCATTTCTTCAAATAGAAAAATATTAACGTAAATTTGCTATGGAAACTTCTGCAAGTTTCACCTTTTATATCATTGGTTTATTTTTATCTCTCAGTTTCAGTACAGAAGCAAAGCTTAAGGTCTTGGCAACAAAACACCCGAACATTTTCCCAACCCGCTCCAAACTGCCAGTGCTGACCATGAATGTACAGTATGTTAGTGTAGTTTAGTCAGTTAAGTTATGGTTCAGTTCAGATCAATAACAGTGTGAAATTCATCATACTCATGAGTTTCATTCAGCTATAAGCAGTTCTACAAAGTGTAACAATTTCATTGTTCAGCTCAAGTCAATTCAATGTTGATTCTATTCAGTTCAATACCTGTGTCGATGTTGCAAGATGCAGTTCAGCTATGAAGCAGCTCTACATCATCCAGATTAATTCAGTTCAAATGTTGTTCTCATCTGATAGTGCTAGTCAGTGTGGCCATACTAATAAAGGTGCCCTATATACAGAATATGAAATATATAATCTGTCATTTTAATTTGCATTGTAGGAATGAACTGAATTAATTGCAAATACTGATTTATCTAAGCACTGGCACGTGCAGTGGAACAAAACACACTACATGTCAGTTATGTAACTGTTACTGTTCTGTTTGACCTCTGGACAAATATAAGCCTCATACAGCAGGTGTGGAAAAGGAGCAGTCACATTTTTTAAATGCGTTAACCACTTGACCCTTCCTTTCCTTTACCATGTGCCAATTGTTCAGATGTTATATTATTGGAATAAAGTGACTAGGACAGGATGACCAGTCAAACATTTTTACCTCCATTCAAAAAAAAAAAAAAAAGGTCATTTTACACTTTATATCTGTGCTTCTCTATATCCTGCTGACCTCTAGCTTGGGAAACATTGCTTTAGAAGTTTGCATTTCAAAATCAGATGCTTTAGTGTAATATGTGGTTTTACAGTGTTATTATAAAACAATTGTACAGCATTTGGCCAAGAATTGCTGCAAAAATTATTTGGAATTCTATAGTAACATTTAAAAAAATGCATGCAAGATTTTCTCAACAAAAGTTCAATTATGTTTAATGAATATATGCAGTTAGTTTCCTCAAGTTCACACAAGAATACCACAGCTGTAATTCACCACATTAAATATTGTCATGTTCCACTAACACTGCATGACCTGGAAATGTCTACTTTGTCAGTAAGGTAAGGTACATAGATGCCTTCACATTGATCTTAGTTTAAAGAGTGATTGAATTACTGGAACATCTAAAGAAACATATTTGAATATAACAAGTAAATATATTTGAATATAAAAAGCTGTGAAAAAAACCCTGAGTAAACAAGTTTTTCAAATGTTTTAAAATTAACTTTTTAAAAGCTCTTGGACTCCAAAGAACTACAGTTATAGCGATTATCTTCAAATGGAAAAAAAAACTCAGCACAGAAGCAAACCTTCACAGAAGCCAAAATTCCTCCAAGAACACAGTGACGACTCATCCAGGAAGTCACAAAAAACCCAAGTACAACATTGAAAGAACTGCAGGCCTCTCTTGCATCGAAAAAGGCCACTATTCATGACTCCACTGTCTGAAACACAGTGGCCAAAAACGGCATTCATGGAAGTGTGGTAAGGCAAAAACCACTGCTAAGCCAAAAGAACATTAAGGCTGGTCTGAATTTTACCAAAACACACCTTGATGATCCTCAGACATTTTGGCATATTACTTTGTGGACTGATTATTTGAAAACTGAACTGTTACACTGGCAATATAAACCAAATCACTACAGTCAAGCATGGTGGCGTGAGTGTGCTGGTGTGGGGATGCTTTGCTGCTTCAAGATCAAATATGATGAGGCTCAAGTGTGACTAGATTATGCAGCAATGATCCTAAGCATAAGAGTAAGTCCAACTTTGAATGGCTCAAACATTAAGGTTTAGAAGCGGCTTAGTCAATGTCTTGAACCCAAGATGCTGGACCTAAAATGGGTAGTTCATGCTCAAAAACTGCCCATTGTTGCTGAACTAATGCAGTTCTGCAAAGAAGAATGCGAAATTCATTATAAAAGCTTCATAATGCTTTATAAATGAACAGAGCAAAAGGAAGTGTTAAACAATGCAAGCATATAAGAATAAGGAGAATTTTAATCTGTCTCTTTGCGTATTTAGTCATGTTACTATTTATTACAAAAAAACAACGAGAAATTTGAGAAATAACTGTCCAGTATAACATAAACGAAAAAAAAAAACAACTACATTTGTTCATTTGTAAAGACATTTTGGAATTCCAGCAGTTTTCCCCCATGAGGCAATAAAATACATAGTTAAGTTAACAAAAAAAAACAAAAAAACATTAAAATCCAAAATATATAGAACAGAAAACAAGTCCAATACATAAACCTAATATACTAAAACATAGTCCACACAAACAAATGCAACTTTTTTGTAGTTAAAAGAATTGTTCACCCAAAATGTAAATTCTGTTATAATTTACTCACCCTCATGTTTCCATAGCTGTATGTATGCATTTCTTTATTTCTTTCTTCACAGAACACAAAAGAAGATTTTTATATAACACTGGGGTCACTGAAATTTCATTATACAGTATGTAGAAAAGAGGTTGACATTTTACCAAAATATCTCCTTTTGTGTTCGAAAGAATAAAGAAAGTCATACAGGTTTGGAAAAACATGGGGGATGACAGTTTTCATTTTTGGGAGAACTATCCCTTTAATAACTTGTGAGCTCATTGAGGGTTTACAGAATATTGCATAATATTGTAATATTGACAATTTCTATATATATATTTTTTAAATACATAACAAAATGTTCTTCACTGAAGAGCATTTTTTCAAGGCATTGTTGTAACATAAATAACAGTGTATGAAATATAAAATTTGTATATACACAAATGCATCCATAACCTGTTAAGACGTAATGCTATAGTTTATTGTATAGCAGAATGTTTTATTCTAACTTTCACTTATTGTCATAAATAAATTGTATGTAATCTTTTTTCTGTATATATATTTAGCTGAACATGCAAGCATATTTAAAGAGTGGGCACTAATAGTAACACTCAAGTTCAAATGATTAAAAACTAAGGCACATAAAAAAAAAAAAAGAAATCCATCAAATATTTATCTCTCAAAAAAAAGCAGCAAACCTTTAGGAGATCAAACATATTCTATATATAACTACTTCATACTTCTGAACATTCTTCAGTCACCTGTAATAAAGGTGTCAAGAGCTGATCTCAGAATTTTGTAAAATTTGTGCGCATGATGTATTATGATTTTTAATAATTATGATTTGGTGATTACATTTATCAGAAGAAACAATAATAATGATGACAATCATAATAACTGATTGTCTTTTATAAATCATATGATTGTTGCTGTTTTTATGCATGTTTTGAAAGAGACGCGACATGGCAAATATAATTCATGTATCATATCAGAAGAAAAAAAAATATATATATATATCACTGAGCCAAATAGGACATCCATATCTTTTGGTAACATTCCAGTTACCAAAAAGAGCTAGCTTCAGTTTTTCAGATCTTAAAAAAAAAAAAGGCTAAAGTCTAGTGTAAAACTGTTACAGTTATTTAAAACCCTGTAAGCTATATAGCCGAACTTCTAATAAAACTTTGATCAAATATATCAAATACATATTCTAGATTTCTATTTTAGAGGATTTCTGTACTGTTTAAATTGTCACATGAAATCACATGGTGAAGATGGACCAGGGCCCGAACGGTCTGAAAGAATGCTGAATTGTTTTATCAAACATTATTGAAGTGTTACTGTTAATACTCTGGTTTCCAAAGAATGATTTGTTTGTCCACACCACCTGTGATGATACTACTGCATTGTTCATTCATCCACATACACGAGACTGCACCTGCATTAAAGATACACAGTCAGGTTATGAAGCACTGTTCCAAAATCTGGAATGTAACCTACACAGAGTGCTACACAGTGCTAGTAAGACAATGCCAAATATTGAATAGCAAAATAATGAGTAAACAAAAATATTAAGCATTTTGACTAAAATGTAAGCCACTATCATTAATAGACGATGAAATTCCAGTTTTCTCAAGCTCATTTGGGAAAAAAAAAAAGATTGCAATCTGTGTGGGTTTCTGCCTGTATTAAGTATTTAAAATAACTAAAGCCACCCCATTTCAGTTAGGATGCAGACTCAAGCTTTGTTCACACCAACATGAGTGGCAATGACAGTTGGTCAGACCAGGGGTGCGGCTCCCAAAAGCAACTATGGTCGCAGTTTCCATCATTACCAACACAGTTCAACAGACATTGCTACCATAGTTGATTAACACTGCTTTTGGCAAATGCACCATGGTCAAACTAACTCTGCTTAACTGGTGTGTGTTTACCTGAGTGAGCAGCAGGTATCTTGTGGATGACTTTACTGCTAAGGAGATCCCATACACTGAGATCTCCTGACATCCCTCCAGACAACACAGTGTTACCATCCCAGCAGAAGCACCTAAAAGAAGGAAAGTGAACTCTGGCTTAGAAAATATAGGAAGTTCTGCATGTTAATATAATAGCTCCTTAACATGAAACTTTGTGCAACATATATACTGTGTGTGTTCTGGTCACCTCTGCTCTAGCTCTGCATGTACAGTAGCGATGAGCATGCCTGTCTGCACATCAGTAACCACCAAACATGAGTCCTCCCCAACACTCAGTATATGTCTGCTGTCTGAACACAGAAAATAAATTTTATAAAATGACCCCTTTAAAAACAACAACAACAACAACAAATCACAGAGATCTTAAATTAATAATATTAATATTAATTAATATTAAATTAATAAGAATACTTTTTTTTTTTTTTTTACATAAATATGAATTACACACTCACCAGGACTGAAGGCTACCTGATGAATTTTTCCAGAATGGCAGGTCAGCTGATTTAGTGGGAGAGGGTTGGCAATGTCCCAAAGAGTGAGTGTTCCTTCTTTAGTACCTGTTGCCAAAAGTGTGCCAGCTGGGCTGAGATCTAAAGTATTAACCTGTAAATGCATATGTATAAACAATATATAAATTAGATAAATGTTAACATTTTAGACCGAATAATATAAAGGCACTTCTCTTCAACAGGGCACAACTAGCAGTGCACTCATAAATGTACAGAATCTACACTTTGTATAACATGGTAGGAAGACAAGCAAATAATCTCACTCCCATTTTCTAGGTTTTTACATTCTGTCAACCTCAACCAATTAACTCTGTCACCTAATATTTTGTAAAGTTAGGAAATATACAGTTGAGGTCAGAAGTTTACATATACCTTAAATGTTAATTATTTTACCAAACTAAGAGGGATGTTAGAAAATGCATGTTAGTTTTTATTTAGTTCTGACCTGAATAAAATATTTCACATAAAAAATGTTTACATATAGTCTACAAGAGAAAAATAATAGCTGAATTTACAAAAATGATCCTGTTCAAAAGTTTACATTTGCTTGATTCTTCATACTGTGTTGTTACTTGAATGATCCACAGGTGTTTTTTTTTTGTTTGTTTTTTTTTGTTTTTGTTTTTTTTTCCAGCATTTTTATGTATTTGAACCCTTTCCAACAATGACTTTTCACACTGAGGACAACTGAGGGACTCACATGCAACTATTACAGTAGGTTCAAATGCTCGCTGATGCTTCAGAAGGAAACACAATACATGTATAAAAAAAAAAAAAAAAAAAGTACACATCTTCATTCTGTTCAAAAGTTTACACCCCTGGCTTTTAATGCATTGTTTTTCCTTCTGGAGCATCAGTGAGCGTTTGAACCTTCTGTAATAGTTGAGTCCCTCAGTTGTCCTCAGTGTGAAAAGATGAGTCCTAAAAATCATACAGTCATTTTTGGAAAGAGTTCAAATACACAAAAATGCTAAAAACCAAAGAACTTGTGGGACCTGAAGGGTCTTTCTGAAGAACAGTGGGCAGTTTAACTGTTCAGAACAAACAAGGGACTCGAACAACGATCATTAAACAAACAAACAAGAAAAGAAAAATAGCTGTGGATCATTCAACAACACAGTATTAAGAATCAAATGTCTGTAAACTTTTAAACAGGCTAATTTGTATAAATTAAACTATTATTTTCTCTTGTGGAGTATATGGAAACATCTTTTATGTGAAATATCGTGTAAAAAAAACAAAAAAAACAACTAGCATGCATTTTGTATGATCCCTCTTATTTTGTTAAAATAAATACAAACTTTTGACCTCAACTGTAAATCAAAAAATAGCATTTCAGTAAAATTTATAACAATAACTAAACAATATTTGGTCCAGCATAGCTAGCCACTACTGAGTAATTAGCTTTATTCAACCAGATTATGCAGTCCTGCAACACAACATGCAATGATTTGGGGCAAATATGATGTCATTTAATGTACATGACTTTACCTTAGGCTCAAAGATCAGGTATTGTGCATTTGTCAGTAAAAAGCTTATCTTTTTGTAGCTTGAATAAAGTTACATAGAGAAATCTAAAAATAGATTCCTTTCCCTTCCAGTTTGTACTGTTTTTTTTTTTCTTTTTTTTCCCACAAACATCCAAGTTCAAACTCATCTATGACACTTTGTTCATTTCCTAAAATTAACTTCTTATGTGGTGCTTATTGTCATGTCTATGATCTGCCAAGAAATTACCTACAGTGTATAGTAGGTTTAAGAGACTTAAAATTATTCATTTGAAAAATTAAAGAGAGAAACTGTTACACCTTTATTCTGAAAAATGAATAATCAGCTGTTTGTCAGTTTTTTTTTTTTAAGGATTTCTCAGTACCAACCCCGGCCTCATGTTCAAATTCAGCAAGCAGGTCAAACCGAGTCCTTTTATTACTGGAGATGTCATCTGCTACACATTTCCAAATCTGTTTAAGTAAAAAAGAGAAAGTATGAAGTCAACTGAAATAGTAATTTACATGTATACATATGAATTGTAATTTACATATAAAATGATTTGTTTTGAAGAATATTTAATCATCAGAACCATATGAAAAGGGAAGGTAAATTCATTAGAATACACCACTACGATTTTTTGTAACACGCTTAAAGTACAGATGGCATAAGTGCAATATTCAAAAACAAAAAGATATTTCATTATTTTTTAGTTCAACAGGGGAAAAAAGTGCTAAAGTTTTAGTTGAAACATTTAGTACCATGTAAACAAGATGTCCTTGGTAACTGGTACAGTGCATTCAGCTTTGCTTGTAGAGTTAAAACTAATTTTATTCATCAATTAATGTTTTGCAAGAAAGCAAACTTGGCTGGACTAATTGAGAATACCTTCACAGTAGAATCCCAAGATGCTGTGTAAAGTTTGTCATCCCTCCAGCAAATCTTACTGACTGCATCATCATGACCCATCAAAGTGTCTTGTCTTCTTCCATATGCAATTGAGTAGAAATATCTACAGGAAACAGGAAAGGGATCGAAGAGTAGGCGAACAGAAAAAAGCGGAGGAAGAGTGATAAAAATGAGAGAAATTTAGAAATATGTTAAACTGAATATTTATAGGGACATAATTGTTGTTAGTATATAAATGCTTACACATTGTTGTCCCAAGAGGAGCACACAACGATCTTATCATCAGGCAGCACAAGACAGGAGGACAGTGCCTTAAAGGTAATTTGAGAAAAATGTATGTTAATATAATGTAATAATGTAATATAAGCTTTTATCTAACCTGGCCATGTATACAGTGGCCACCCAAAAAAAAATGTTTGGACACCTAAGCCACACTTAAAATGTAAAAATATGTTACACTTCAATAAAAGTAATTTTTTTACATTAATAACAACAACAACAAATAAATAAATTAATTAATTAATAAACAACCAACCAACCAACCAACCAAAAAAATAAATACATTTCCACTTCCCACTCACTGGCGAAAAACAGTTGCAATATAAAACAGTTGCAAATGGTTTACATGTGTCCAAACCTTTTGCTGGAGGACAAGAATTGTGGGTAATTATTTTGTCATCTTTGCAATAATGCAATATTAAGATTAAGATTAAAATTAAGAACCCTAGCAACACTACAAAAATGAATGGCAGGCACAACAATGCCAGTAAACCATAAATATATAGGGGTACACTGCATCATATTATTTCCAAATACCTTGTTTTTCTTTCTTTCTTTTTTTTTTTTTAATAGTCCACACTACAACAAGAAAACAACATCTTCAAAAGCTTAGTTTTCATGGGACAAAAATACCATCTCAGAGAGGATGAAAGTGAAAAAGACAAAATTTATCCAGATTAATGGGGACAGAGCCTGACAAATTCAATTAAATTCATGGAGCTCTCTCCTTAGGAGCTGATAATCTGAATCAGGTGTGTTAGAGACATAGAGTACAAAATGTGCAGAGCAAAGATTCCCCAGGACTGAAAACCACAGTATAAGTGAATCAGGGGGAGAAAAAACAAAACAAAAACAAATACTGTATAATGTATTGTCCAATGCAATTAAAGAAGAACTCCACTTCCAGAACAACAATTTACAAATAATTTACTCACCTCCTTGTCATCCAAGATGTTCATGTCTTTCTTTCTTCAGTCGTAAAGAAATTATGTTTTTTGAGGAAAACATTTTCTTCATATAATGGACTGATATGGTGCCCCGATTTTGAACTTCTAAAATGCAGTTTAAATGCGGCTTTAAACGATCCCAAATGCAGTTGTAAATGATCCCAGCTGGGGAAGAGGGGTCTTATGCAGCGTAACGATCGGTTATTTTAATAAAAACAATACAATTCATATACTTTTTAATGCCAAACACTCGTCTTGTCTTACTCTGCTTGGACTGTTTTTGTTCTGGTTCATGAGAGTTAGGGTATGTCAAAAAACTCCTATCACATGTTCTCCCTCAACTTCTAAATCGCCCTGTATCGCTGTTTTTGTTAAGGGTGTTTGATCTTCTTTGCATGTTCACTTTGCATAGACTGGGTCGGTACTTCTGCAGCGATGTAGGATGATTTTGAAATGATTTTTGAAGTTGAGGGAGAAAATACGATTGGAGTTTTTCGACATACCCTAACTGTCTTGAGTCAGAATACACAGAGTTCATGAAGAGAAAGGCAAAATGAGTGTTTGAGATTAAAAAGTATTTAAATTGTATTTTTTTTAATGAAAATAACTAATTGGCTAGATAAGACCCTTCTTCCTCAGCTGGGATTGTTCACAACCGCATTTGGGATCGTTTGAAGCCGCATTTAAACTGCTTTTGGAAGTTCAAAATTGGGGCACCACACCAGTCCATTATATGGAGAAAAATGCAGACAAATTTCCTATAAACAGACAAATTTCTTTAAGCGCGGCTTAAGACCAAATACCTTTTGGGGCCACTGTTTACTACAATCTCTAGAAAGGTTACCATGTTCGAGAAGGACACACTTCTTTGCAGTCCATTTTCTTTTGAGAACATCTTCAATGTCGAGTCTATGTGAGAATAGAAGACATGTTTGCTTATGCATCCTGTGAGACGTGATTATTTGTGATGCGACCTGGGAAAACCTGTCGGCTGTCGCGCTGGGACGTTTTCAGAAAATTCGAAAAATAGGTTGAATGTCAATTTTTTTTTGTCAAAATTAGGTTTTCATTAAATTATTATTCTATAACATTTTTTATATCATCTCCAAAAATAGCTTGGCAGAAAAATAGCGATTTACTGCAGCAAGCAGAAATGACTGTCTTTCTCTTATGTTAAGAGGTTTCACTTTCCCTTGAGGTGCTTTCCCTTAACACCACAAAAACAGTTAACCGATCAAAATAAACCACGTAACATTTAATAAAGGTGTATCAATGCACCAGTCCTGTGTAAACTATGGCATGCAAAGTTTTTCATTTATTTATTTATTTTTTAATATCATGAGAAGGCGGTAGGTAGGCTGCATTATTGGTGCTATCTAAACATACAAGGGGTGATCAAAAGTTCAGAGACTATGCCTATGATAAACAATGGAAAACAGATGTTAGTCTGATGTTAGTCTGTTAGGCTTGACAGACAGCTCACTTTGAACCTGTTTTTCTCAAAATTCCATTCCTGAAAATCATAGCTATCAGCCAACATAAGTTTTGTTACGTTCAAGCTATGGACAAAATAAAAAGAAAAGGGCTTTAGGTTTTGGAAAGGGCTTGAACCCAGCTTTCATATGGTATCAAAACCTAAAAAAGGTGAAATTTCACCATGTGTTGGGTTTTCCTAGATCGCATCACATTTAATCATTTAAATTCTGAGCAATCAATCTCAGCTAATTTAAGGGAATCTGTCATAGACAAATGAGACTAAATAAATGAATGAATATTGAATTCCTAACCTTGAGAAGTCGAGAAGATGGAATCCCCACTGAGGGTCATAGCAATGCCTGTAACTGCTCTGAAGAACCAAAATAACAGGGTGAAATGTAGATTAAAAACCTAATACTAATCTTTGCTTTCAAACACACAATTACATAGATAAGGAACTCAACAGATACTCACTCTTTGTGTATTTTGTGGCAAGACTGCAATGCAAGTTTATTCATGTTGCTCCAAGCCATTTTCTTACTCTCCTCAGTCAGGTCCTCAAATGACTCCAAACTAGGAGAAGCTACACAAAATAAAATCATTCATCAAATACTGTGAGGGCACACTTCTGGAAAACGTAGGCAATCAGGTTTATTGTTCATTTAAAGAAGTCAAGAACTGCATTATTTTATAATGTTTTCTTAATGAAACAATAAGGCGCACTTATAATGCTAGTAGGATTTAACATCAAACATTGACACAATTTACAAAGAAAATGACATTTTCAAAGTCTAATTTGCATATTCATGGTTCCACATATACTGAATAAGGTACGGGTATAGTTATATTCAAGCCATTTTAAGGTAGGAAAAATCTTTTAATGGGAAAAATGTATAAATATGTCATTTTGATCATCAAAGTTCTAAAAGATACAATTAGTAACAGTTGCAGGTCGCATTTTACTGTGTGTGAGATGAAACACAATGTTCTCATATGTTTTTCCAGCTCTGAGATACTTGCTTGACATTTTCCTGCTAATTTTTTGGTTTGTTTGTTTGTTTGTTTTTTAAAATCACTCATCATGAAATGAATACTTTAAGTGATTATTTCAAGGATCTTATCACAAGTCCATTCATTTAAAATTTTTCTATTGTTATGTTTACACTTAAAACAAGGATTAGGCAATCCTTAAGTACGATTGTGTTTTTCATGCAAATATGTAAGTCTCCAGGCAATTCTCTCCCAAGTTCTTCCATTGTTGCCGGCACTATGTCTACTAATGATTCAGTGGGCTATATCGCACTATAACCTTCAATGTTTTGGTTCAACATCTTGGATTATATGATATTATCATATGTGTAGTATTAATGCAGTATTTCGATTTAATTTGTGGCTATCGTCAATAACGCAACACTGATTATATGAATGGAATCAGTGCATAAATGTATAATACAATAGCAAAACAATATGTGCTCTTTGCCACTGTGGCCAACTACATTTCAAGTGGTCAAAACACATGTCCTGAGCTATCAGGATCCAAGGGCCATTCCAGGTGTGCATGGCGAGAAACGGAAGCTGTGGATGGATAAGGTCCATTTCCAGTGGTACATTAGGCTGGAAAGAATGTTGTTTGATTTACAAAAGAGAAAACAAGCACTGAGCCATTTTCCTGATGAACAGCTGGATTTGTTTGTGGTGTGTAGTTTAAGAATAGTTTCGCTCTTGTTCAGCCATATCTGATTATTTGTGTATCCGACTGGAATCAGATTTAAGTAACTGACTGTCCGTACTGTGTATCGCAGCTGTTTAGATTTGTGGGTCCTGTGGCGCTCTTTTATTTTACTGACTATCTTCATAGGTTTTTGCATTGATATACCTACGCTAAAAAAAAAAAAACACCACCAGCAATACAGATGTTGTAAAACAGCAACATGTTGTCAACGTTCACTGGATTGTATTACATCTTATGTGGCAGCGGCAGAAACATTGAAGTTGGAATTCTGTGCTGGTTTCAAAACGTTGTGTCTGCAAGACATTCAGTATGTTTTCTACAAACAACGTCTAAGTTTTACATAGTGTGAGAAAGTGACATTGGCAAAAAAAGCTACGCAAAATCCAATCTGAGCAGTCCAATCAGACTCAGAAATGCAATTTGAATAGGATTTCGAACTACATATGAATTTTTGTTTGAAAAGGATTTGTAAAAATTGTTGTTGTTTACACTTGATAAATATGATCGGACTCCAGTCAGATATGCACAAAAATCGGATTTGGACTGACAGTCTCAACATAGCGTCCTTTAGCATATTTTAGTATCCTTATCGCTGCTTATTTGGTTAATGTTAAACAACATTGACACGTCACTCACACCTACACCTACACCCTGTTGGCAAAGGTCGCTGTTGAAAACCACTGCAATGGAGCACACTTACTGTGCACACTGCTAGTACATACTTTAAAGTGAAAACTGAATTGAAGCAAACACACTTAAAGGAGTTCACTTCCAGAACAAAAATTTACATATTATTTACTCACTCCCTTATCCAAGATGTTTGTGTCTTTCTCTCTTCAGTCATTAAGAAATTATGTTTCGCTGCAGCTTCAAAGGGCTCTAAACAATCCCAGCCAAGGAAGAAGGGTCTTATCTAGCAAAACAATCAGTTACCCCCACACACACACAAAAAAAAGGACAATTTAAATACTTTTTAACCCCAAATGCCCCTCGTCTTTTCTCTGCGACGTGCATGCTAACTCTGTGTAATCTGGGTCAATACAGTTAGGATGCATTTGATCTTCTTTGCACGTTCACTTTGTAAACACTGGGTCGGTACTTCTGCAGCGATGTAGGGCGATTTTTGAAGTTGGAGGAGGAAATGAGATTTTGACTCCAGTTATATTTTTCGGACACATTTTGGACTTTTTCGGTATACCCTAACTGTATTGTCCCGGATAACACAGAGTTTGCATGCGCATCGCAGAGAATAGACAAGACAAATGTTTGAGGTTAAAAAGTATATAAATTAGGGCTGTCAGTTTAAAGTGTTTAATTACTTAGTTATGAAAAATAACATGATTAAAATATTTTAATACAGTTAACACGCTGGCCCCTCCCCAAGACCTGTACGTCATCTTATATTTAATTTCATAATTCAGTTGATTGTTGACAAATATGATGCAGGGCAACAACTCCATAAATGCAGTTATGCCCTAAAATTCAAGATATTGGTATAAAAAGTATGTGTTTTGTCTCATCACGTAACACGCAATATCACCAACATCACACAGGCAGCAAAAGCATTATGACATGAGGGCCAGTTTTGTCCCGATCCATCACGAGCTTAAATGTGATTTTATACAACAGTTCACTAAATAAGTAGTTGATATAGTGTTATATTTTAAACATTATATTATGTGTTTTTGCTCAATTTGACTGAGAACATATTACCTTTAAAGCCATAAAAGAATTGTTGTGCGTCTCTGAGCAACACAGCAATATTTAGTTTCCGCATGAATCCGTGTTTTGAGCGAATCATGTGAATGACTCATTAAGACATTTACCGCCACCTGCTGGCACATTTAGTTTCGTATTTAAAGTATCATTTCATTAAGAAAATATAATAATAATAATAATAATAATAATAATAATAAAAACATTAGTTCACCCAAAAAAAATTAATTCTGTCATCATTTACTCACCTTCATGTCGTTTCAAACCTTTCTTTTCTGGAATACAAAAGAAAGTATTTAAAGACTGTTGGTAACATGCTGCTTTGGTTACCATCACTTTCATTATATGAACCAAAAATACTCAGATGTTTCTCAAATGATCTTCTTTTATGTTCCAAAGTTCACGTTAGGCTGTTGCAGCCCAAATGTTTATGTGTAATCAATTTTATGCTGAACCAAATAAAATATTTCTCTCTACTGACAGCCCTAATATAAACTGTAATTTGTTTTGTTTTGTTTTTTTTTTAAATAACTGATCGTTTCACTAGATAAGACCCTTCTTCCTCGGCTGGGATCATTTAGAGCCATTTGAAGCTGCGCTGAAACTGCATTTTGGAAATTCAACCTCACGGGCACCATAGAAGTCCACTATATGGAAAACAATTCCGGAATGTTTTCCTCAAGAAACAATTTCTTTACGACTGAAGAAAGAAAGACACGAACATCTTGGATGACAAGGAGGTAAGTAAATTAACTGTAAATTTTTGTTCTGGAAGTGAACTTCTCCTTTAACACACTACTTGTGTATCACTATCGTACCTGGTGAAAGCTCACTGCTGCTGAAGCTGGGGGTTGCTGACAGGTTGTGGAAGCGTGGAGTGATCCTCTGAGGATGAGGAGTGACAAAGAGTTGGCGTGGTGTTTGTCCAAACTCCAAAATCTGAGTTAGCATGGCTATTTTCTGATCTGGGTCCTCAATACTGCAGAAACATAGACATGCACACTGACAAATATACACTGACAAATATAAAACACATAAAAATTTGATCAAAAAGATATTCAGGCAGTCAAGTATGAGCTATTTAATTAGAGAGGTATTTTAATTTAATAAAGTTTACCTATCGCAGTCAACTCCTCCTTCATATGTTAATGGATGGAAAACTGTAATATAGTAGACATTTCTTCATTAAGATCATTTAGAGCATTTTTCATAATAAAATTATTTCAATAACAATAAATACTAATCCTTTATACTTTTAACACTGTTTTATAACCGAATATTTGACTGATGCCAATCTGCATTTGTCTATTTTACCATTATGGGCGGCCACAGCCTCACTGCCCTTCTGTTTGTAGCCAAAAATCAGATCAATCCACTCATGCAGGTGCTCGGACACATACTGACTCTCCAGTGCTAAACGCATTTTCTCCAAAAAGTCATCTTGATCTGCATATGTACACAACACAGAGAAAAGTGAACAAAACAACACACTGTAAAGAGTTACAAAGAAATTACAGTGAAAGCCAGGATAAGAAGTGATTTCATACATAGAGGTCTGAAGCAGGACTGGTCAGATGGTGTCATTTATTTGCACAAGCCATCTGAATTTCATTCATTCAAATATTGCCAAATTATTTCAGCTATATAATTGGAGTCTTTACTAATGAGCTGATGAGCTGAACCAGGGGTGTTTGATTAGGAAGACTAAAATGCGCAGTGTGGGGGTTCTCCAGGACCAGGATTGGGAACCACTGAGGTAGAGGATGCAGCAAGTTGAAGCAAAATGCCATAACGAAGGGTATCATTCCACCGCATGCGTTCCAGGCACTTGAATCAACTCTTTAAATGCTGAAAGTGCACTCAGCTATACAGCACATTTCTAAATTTAGCAGTGCTCACTATCATTTGATCATTTGATGCTGCCAAGATCAATAGAAAAATGACATGGTTAATTGTGGCAAGCAGCTCGGGCTGGGTTTAATGAGCTAAACTCTTTCTATAATGAGCCTAATTTACATTATGAAAAAGCTATACACACACTGACATGAATAATAATGAATTCACATAAATACTAACTGTGCAATGCTATTTTAGTTCATTTAGCACTGGGTGGTTATCTTGATTATCTTAATATTTTTCATATATGAGATGCAGTTCTGTAGATATCTCAATATCAACACTATTCCAAATCAAAGGGACTATAATTTTAAAGAAATTAACATTTTTAGATTGCTTGAGTTAAGGCAAGAACTACAAATATACTCAAAACTAAGCATGTTTTTTCACTGTTTTCCATATGATTACATGAAAAACATACTCATTTTTGTGTGAATTTTGTTTAATTATCTTTTAACCAATTCAGTGCAACTTTTTTGTATGACTGATTTGTGGAAATGAATCAGACTTGACAATTTTGATACAGACCGATACACAAGCTGAACCAACTACTTTCACAACTTCCACTTTTGCTTAAGGCACAAGAATGAGGACTTAAAATATCTTATTTGATAAAATTGAATCTGAAAAGCCCTTTTCTCATGTTTTAAAAGGTCAGACAGAAGAAGTGAAAAGGACACAAGAAAGAATGTGCACCTGATGCCCAAGGAGGAAGTTCAACATTTTCAACTCTGCTTCCTCCCTGCCTCCTGCCCAGATTCAAACCTAGCAGATTCCTCAAAAAGCTGCTATCACTTCCATAGAACTCAGGAATCAGCTGTAAATATACAGATAAAAACACACCAAGTATTTTACTGCATGACCTACAACTGGTCCATTTCACAAAACAGTCAATTTCAGATCACTGAATTAAAAAAATAATTAATTTTGCAATATGATAGAAAGGCAGGACATTGCATTTGTAAAACTCACTTCTTTGAAATCCGTGCCTCCCTCTAAACAATTCTTCCATGTCTCACCAACACTATACACACAAATGCACATTAATGTAAACAAATGTTTTTCAGCATATGCTTGTTTGTGTGCTGCTCTGTGCAAATACCTGTTAAACATTCTGTCTGCATGATCAAATCGCCCATTCTGTAGGCAAAGCATGTGCTCTGGAGCTGCAAGAATGCAAAAGATATGTCATCAAAGCTATCACAAAGGGCATTTCCAAACCTATACTGTAGACTGCATGCTTTGTTCTCAAAGAGAGATATATTTTTATAATGTTGTTTTTTCTCCTTCGTTTTGCTTTCACAAGTACCAAAGTTTATGCAGGTCACACGTAAGTAAAACCATCCTTTCACTGGCCAGACCACACAAGTTTAAGTTCCAGGTTTCAACTCATAACATCATCCATCAAGATGGACTGAGAAATTTGCTAGAATTTACATGCTCAAATAGACATCCTCATCACTTGTAACCAATCCTTTCCAAATTGGTACACAGAGGTCCTCCATTAATAATTTCTAAAACTACTTCTGTCCGAATAGTGCTACAGAAGCATTAAGCTGAAACTTTAAAATAAATAAATAAATAAATAAACAAATAAATAAAAATAACTTAATAAATAAGACTTCCACATCAAAAGGACAATGAAAAAAGAAATTGATAAAGATAAGGGTTACCAAGAAACATGCATTTTAAAAAAAACTTAAACTTAAAGGAGAAGTCCACTTCTAGAACAAAAATTGACAGATAATGTACTCACCCCTTGTCATCCAAGATGTTCATGTCTTTCTTTCTTTAGCCATAAAGGAATCATGTTTTTTGAGGGAAACATTTCAGGATTTTTCTCCATATAATGGACTAGTATGGTGCCCCGATTTTGGACTTCCAAAATGCAGTTTAAATGCGGCTTCAAACGATCTCAAATGTGGATGTAAATGATCCCAGCCGAGAAAGAAGGGTCTTATCTAGTGAAACGATGGGTTATTTTCATAAAAAATAATACATTTTATAAACTTTTTTATGTCAAACGCTCGTCATGTCTTACTCTGCCTGAACTGTTTTTTTCCAGTTAGGGTATGTCGAAAAATTCCCATCTCATGATCTCCCTCAACTTCAAAGTCATCTTATATCGCTGTTTTACCTTTTCTGTTAAGGGTGTTTGATCTTCTTTGAATGTTCACTTCGCGAAGACTGGGTTGGTACTTCTGCAGTGATGTAGGATGATTTTTGAAGTTGAGGGACAAAATTCAATATTTTTTACGATTTACATTTTTCAACATACCCTAACTGTCTTGAGGAAGAATACACAGAGTTCAGGGAGAGCAAGACAAGACGAGCGTTAAAGATTAAAAAGTATTTAAATTGTATTTTTTTTAATGAAAATAACTAATCGTTTTGCTAGATAAGACCCTTCTTCCTCGGCTGGGATTGTTTACAACCGCATTTGAGATCGTTTGAAGCGGCATTTAAACTGCATTTTGGAAGTTTAAAATCGGGGCACCACAGCAGTTCATTATACGGTGAACAATCCTGAAATGTTTAGCTCAAAAAAACATAATTTCTTTATGGCTGAAGAAAAAAAAGACATGAACATCTTGGATGACAAGGGGGTGAGTACATTATCTGTAATTTTTTGTTCTAGAAGAGGACTTCTCCTTTAAGCAATGGAAGAGAAAGAGACTAATCTGAAACAGTCAAACATATTCTTACCAACTCTGACAAGGTAGAAAAGCACATATCCAGGTGATGAATAATGACTGCCATACATAAAACGAGGTTCAGGCATGTCTCTGTAGCGTTCCTGTAGCGCACACACATACAGACACAGACACAAGACACAAGACACACAAGACACGACACAAACAAATCATACACACCTACTATTTTTATATGATGATAAAGAATATCTGAATATAACAAGGCTGTCTGTGATTAATGGATTTCTCACCAGTAATCTCTCCAGTCTCTCTGTGTTCAAAGCTCCAATTGGTTTACTGAGATCTCGAAATGAAGCAGGATTCAGCAAGTCTGAAAAAATATATATTTTTTAGTATGAGTGTGTCTGATGTGTGTTTTCAGGAATGTGTCTGTGTTAGAGAGAGACTGACCCAGCTGTGTACTGTTGTAGTCACTAATGACCCAGGGGAACACTGGATACTGGGAAAGGTCATTCACACTGCGGTCTGCTAAATTGTTTACATGAAGTAGGTACTGATAGTTGGAGATGTGACCTCTCTGCCATTGCAGCATGTAGCTCTCTGCTGTGCACTCCACTATATGGTTTTCTACATCACACAAACACACAGATCTTCAGTAAATACAATGCATTCAAACTGGAATGTACATACCTACAAATTCATTTCGTTCTGGACGCTGCTGGAAAACCAAGATCTGGTTGAATCTTTTAGAACATGGTTGTTGGTAGCTAATTTTACATGCTTTTAAGCTTAATCTAGTAGAACAGGGTCCACTTCTGTTCCTGGACACCAATTTCATGCTGTGTTCAAGTCATACTTATAAGTTAAATAACAGGAATTCCACTACAATATCATAATTAAGAAGGGGATTTTCTGTCAACATTTTGTGCACTATTGGAAACATTGACAATTTTGTATTTTTATAAATAAACAACATAACACCACTGCTAAACACTCCTATATCTACAGTAACACAGCCCATGTGCCAACTTCCCAGTGAAACTTGATTAAAACACACATACAAATAAAGCCTACCGAGGAAAGTTGCAATGTAGTAGTAAAGCTCATCTCTTTCTTTAGTGCTGTAGAACTTCAGGTAGATATCCGAACACAGATCATTCTCTGTGCAAAACACCTCAAGTCCCTTAACACACACACACACAGTAAATCCACATTTGAATGCATCTCTGCAATTTACGTCCTTGTTTTTGTGTTTAAATACAATAAGACACAAAACTAGAGAACAAATGAAGAATGAAGAACATCACATAATCACTCACCAAAGGCCTCAGCCCATGTCTCCGTTTGTAGATGCGTCTTACACTATGTAACCCAATCTGCACCACAGAATCCTTTCAGGAATACAGAAACACACAGAAGAATCCCAGTGAAGGAACTGTAGACTTGATAAAAAGATAAATGCCAAAGAAAGCATAGCTTGCACAAAAACTCACAGGATAGCTGTTCATAGGCTGGAAGTAAAGATTGCAATCAGTGATGCAAACGTGACCAGCGTTTGTCACCAAAGGAGAAACCATTTCTGCCACACACTCCATGTGTGGGATTTCTGTTACATGTTGAAAACTGCACACACAAAAACACAAGAATTATAATTAATCTATCTTTCTACTAGACCACAATTCAGAAATAACAGAAGTTTGGGGTCTGTTAATAGGATACTGTAATGTAATAATATGGGACAATCTGAATACTGCAAACAAATAATATGGGAAACACATATATTACCGTTAAAAAGTTTGAATATATAATATAAATTTTTATACATATACATTTTTATACATATTTAATGTAATTTATTCCTGTGATAGCAAAGATGAATTTTCAGCTGCCATTACTTCAGGCTTTAACACAAATTTGGCACTTAAGAAACATTATTATTACCAATGTTAAAAAACTGTTGTGGTGTTTTATAAATGTATGGAAACCATGATATATTTTTGCAGAAAGCTTTAAATAGAAAATTAAAAAAAAAACAGCAATTACTTGAAATAAAAGTCTTTTGTGACATTTTATGCCTTTACTTTCTCTTTAGATCAATTTAATCCATCTTTGCGAATAAAAGTAGACTATTATTTTTTATCTTTCTCTCTTTCTTTTAAAACAAAAACAAACAAACAAAAAACTATGTTGATCACAAGTATTTAAAGGGTAGTATATGTACTGCTTTTGTACAGTATGTGGTGTGAAGCTCTGAGATCATCCACAACTGAATGAATGAATATGATACTTGGTTCTTACCTGTTCTTATCAAAACATGTTCTTGCTAACCTGGACTGCAATATAGCTGCAACCTTCAGCAGAAAAACAGATCAAACACAGATCACCCATTAATCTTCAAAAAAAGGAAGCAAATGATTATTAATAGAAATTTGTTTCATTTTACTGACCATTGCTGTCTGGTCACCCTGCTTATCCAGACAGGATGCTCTGTGTAACTGTAAAAATTGCCACATTATTTTAATAAACAAGATGAAAGTCTCAATGAAAATTCAGAAATCTCAAATAAAGGAAAAGGTGGGGAGAAAAAGACAAACCTGTAATAACATCTGAACAACATCCTCAGTTTTTTCAGGTACCTCTAATTGGAATGTGACCTTTTTTTCTCCCTAACACGCATTAATCAAATCAACATATTAAAAAAAAAATAATTAATATTATGTCTTGAAATTTGCCAAAACTCTAAGAGGAAATAAACAACAGATGAAAATATCAATGAAATCGCTGTAAAGATTTGTTCCCCACTGACTTTTCATCTATCTTGTACAGAGACCAAAAAAAAAAACATGAACTCACCCTTTCATATTTATATGGAGCGACCACATTTTCTTCTTTAATTAGATAAGTCTGAGAAAAAAAATAAATTAATTAATAAAACCTAAAACTTGCAGGATTACAGATTAAGAGGAACTGTGAGGCACACTCACCTGCTTGGTTTCTATAAGAATACGTGCAGGTTTACTTCTGCAAACACACATAAGAAGGAATTGAAAAAGAAAAGAATTATATAAATCTCCATGCAAAATTCCACTAACCTCAAAAACATCAAACAAAATAAATTATTTATATAAACATTAATCATCAGTTTTACTCTATAAATGGGTTGTGGGCCGTTTCCTCCACTGCTGCTATTCCTTTGCAGTCTTTCAGAGGAATCTGCATGAAACACATTGAATTATTGTAGAACAAGATAAATACAACTAAGTTTGGTGATAATATGAAGACAATACCTTCAAAATAGGCTTAACAGCATCGTCAGGTTCAAAAATGACTGATTTGGAACAGATTTTTAGCGAGCCACTAGTTCGTCTGTGTATAAAAAGAGATATTAAAAAGACATACTAAAAAGACATCAACGATAATATTTGTTCAGTGACAAATTCCTGACTCATACAGAGGAGGGGAAGCATTTCAGCAAACAATGAAACAGCTCTGTGTATTCTCAACACACCACTATTGTAAGGGTTCAGAAGATCTAGAACGCACATTAACATCATACTACATAATATGATGTTTTCCGTCATTTTCAGACTTGACAGAACAAGTCTATTATCGTTCTATGGAAAAAGGCACCTCTGACAATCCACTTTTGTTTTCCGTGGAGAGAAAAGTCATATGAAGACAAAATGAGGGTGAGCAAATGATGACAGAAGTTCCACTTTCAGTTGAACTATTATTATAAAAAAACTAATGTGTGAACTGAGGGAAAAAAAAAAATAAACACAATCAGTGATTTAGGAAATATGCCTTCACAGATAAGGATTTAAGGAATCCTGCTGTACACACAATTTCTTATTGTTTCAAAAATAACCATGTTGCATCACTGTTTTTGTCGATGATGACCCGTGATACTATGGAGTGTGTGCACGAGTGTAGGTAAATGTGTGACAAAGTTATTTCTGCAACAACTACATAGTGCACTTAACTGCTAAGCACCATATGGGGATCAGTAAATAAGTGAACAAGTAAATCATTTCAGACACATCAACAGATTCAACAAGAGTCGATTTCTGTTTTACAGTTGACCCTGACACAAGTGCCAATAGTAGGGGTGTAAGAAAATATCGATACACGTGTGTATCGCGATATTTTTTTGGCGATACTGTATCGATTCTCAAAAATGGAATATCAATATTTAAAAAATAAAAAAATAAAAAAATCATACAAGATTCATGACAGCTGCTTTGTTTTGAGCATATATCCCGACCGCTAGATTGCAGTCTTCTTATCTCTGAACTTAAACAGTGACAGGAAATATTAGCATATGGGCACGTTACTAATATTAGCGTTAATGGAGGATGAAAGAATAGTTCCTGCTCCCACCTCGGTGTACAGTGTGGCATCATTTCGGCCTTTGAGGTAACGTTTGCTCCAGGACATGCTGTTTTGTGCAACTGAATTGGTGCTTGCGTCGCGGCCTCGGTGATTGCACGCAGAGCATAATTACAAACTGAAAAACTTGCGAAATCCAAAACTTGGGAAATTCTAAGAACAAAAAGGTTCTCAGAATGTCAAATACCTGTATTTATTTTATTGTTTTACAATTCTTTTGTTTTCTTTAGGAATCCTGCAAGCACTTTATTTTCTACTGATATTAAGCAGATGTAATTCTTAAGTTCAAATCAAAATGATCTGACATGGTTACAATTGTAAACTTGAATTGTAAAGCAGCGTCTAAAAATATATATGGTCTGTTTATAAAAGCTTACATTTGATACATTTAATAACTAAAGAATCTTGCAAGCACTTTATTTTCCCCCTTTACTCGTACTGCACAAAAAGTGATTCAGTAACATTGAATGGTTTGCATATGGTAGTATCTTCTTAATTACAGCTTTCCTAAAATGATGTCCTATTCATAAAATAAGAAATATCCCAATATATCGCCTTGTTTACAATATCGCAATGTATCGCAACATATCGTATCGGAACCCCTGTATCGTGATACGTATCATATCACCAGATTCTTGGAAATACACAGCCTTGGCGAATAGAGTCAAGGAACCAACATTTTTGAAGTCAACTCCCCATCACTAGACAAACATATAGACAAGCAATTTGGTGTCATATTCTGAAAACCTCTTGCATTTCCCTAATAAATTATTCAAGATCAGTTATTCAGTTAGTTAGCTCACCTGTTTGCCTCCGGACCTCTGCTGGTCAGATTATATGCAGTGTGCTGTTCAAAATAATGTTCCTCCAGATCCAGCAACAGCAGTGAAAATCTGCACATAAACATAAACAATTGGCAAATGGTTAAACTTATGTGAGTTGCAGCATTACAGGAAACAATGGAACACAAAATGTTGGAAACATTACAAATGAATTGAATACACAGTATAGTGCAAAGTTTTTCTCCATTGTCCACAACCTCATCCCATCCCAGATGTATGCATTTTAAACTACAAATCATCAACTCCGGTTGACAAACTGATTCTCTAAATGATTAGAGAATTTTCATTTTTGGGTAAAGCATCCCTCTACTTTCAAATTCTAATGAATAATTCAGTGTGTTTCAATGTACACTCAGTAAAGGTCTGTTCACACCAAGGATGATAATCAGAGAAGATATGTTGCAAAGGAGCAAGGAAGTGAATGTTTTTAACTAAAGATTACAAGAGCACTTTTTTTAAATAATGATGTGAGAGAGAAATAATTTATAATAAACACTGCAACATTCTATAAATAAATAAATAAATAAATAAAAATGTCCATATAATATATATAATATATATATATATATATATATATATATATATATATATATATATATATATAATATATATATATATATATATATGCAATTTTGATTTCACAGTGACATTAATTAAAGTGCCCCTGGCACTGCCTGAAGGACCTATATAATGTAAACAAATTAATACATAATACTAAAGTCAACCGTATGACACAGCTGGTCATGTGACATCAACAGCCCTCATATCATGTGAGAGCAATAAGTTTTTTTTTTGTTTGTTTTTTTTTTTTTTAACTGCAAAAAAATATTAATAATTTAAAAAGGTCCAAACAAAAACGTATTGCGATTACAATGCGATTGTTAGTTTTAACATTACTGCTATAAGGGGAATATTCACCACACGCATGAGATAAACAAGGGACCAAGAATTATACAAATGAATTGGACACCGCTCACTCTCCCTCTACACAAATCACCCGATGCTAGGAAAAAATGATAAAACATTACCAAAATAAACGTATTCACAAGAAATTATTAAATATGCAAGGATACTCCAACATAAATGCTACGCGTAACAACACTGGCACATGTGTTTGATGTGTTTACTGGCCTATGAGGAGGATGATCCAGCGAGCTAAAGTGACACAACAGGCCTTAAGTCAGAGTGCTAAGGGACAGATCTAAGAGAGAACACCTTCTAGAGCCGTCCAGGATGCTGGTAAAAAAAAAAATGTCAGTTAAAATATGAAAGCACAATACCGTTCTTTGCTGCGATCCTTCTTTGTAATGAAAGCCATGAGGGATCGGTGCCTGCTGCAGACATGTAAACACGGAAGTCCTTTGAAACGGAAGAACCGGCTGATCGATTCTCACGCTTGGACACAGTCATTCTGGCGCTCATTTCCTCGCATTCTGCTGTGGAGAATGAACAATATTCGTTTTTCGAATTTGTGTGTTTATCCATTCATAACATTCTGATGACGATACCAAATGTAAAATTCTGCTTATAAAAACTAATTCCGATCCTTGATTGTGATTGGCTGAGCCACGTGACCTCACTGTTGCTGCTGTTGTTGTTTGTTTATTTTATGAAACTTGCCGGGACATTTTATAAAGAAATATAGGACTTATATTGATACATAATGTTCATTTTGCCAATTTCACACAGAAACCTGTCTTTCATATATTCTGGACTTATTCTAAACAACTCTGGAAAAATATTGGCTCATTTATTAATGATAATATCCAGCAAGATATCCATAACTTTTAAAGACATTATTTTAAACATTATGAATTTGACATTAGACATTACGAATCTGACTCCACTAAAAACAATGCTTATTTCGTTATGAAGTCTTATATATATATATATATATATATATATATATATGTATATATGTATATATAGCTATGTTTTTAGTTTGTTTGTTTGTTTGTTTAACGCCGCTTTAGAGGTACTAAGATTCCTGTAAACCACGGCTTCTTCTGATCATAACATATACAAAAAGATGGACAACACATTTCTATTTTCACTGTTGAAAAATTAAACATAGTATGGTGTCCAGTGCTGGGTAGATTACTTACAAATTGTAGTCCGCTACTAATTACAAATTACATTATAGAAATTGTAGTTTGTATATATTGGATTACATATATTACGTAATGTATTCTGAGTACTCTTGGTTTACTTTTAGATTACCTTTAGAAATAACTAAAGGTATTCCACAAAGTGGATTAAACATTACATTACGCTAGGGTTTACATGTGGTTCATGAATGAACCATGGGGGTTTTATGAGTTGTTGAAAAGCTAATTAAACTAATCTGTTATAAAAATGTCAGGTTAAACTAACTCATAAAATAGAAACATTCAAAATAAAACACTTGAACAGTAAAAAATAGAAATACTTTAATGTGACCATTTCACTTCCAGAACAAAGATTTACAGATAATGTGCTCATTGTCATCCAAGATGTTTATGTCTGTCTTTCTTCAGTCACAAAGAAATTATGTATTTTTTGAGGAATTGCCCGTTTACCACCCCGGATTACCCAAATACCCCCCACTCTGTCATGATCTCCATCTGAAGTACCCATGAGCTCCTCTAGATGGCACTCCACCCCATACTTTTGCCACTCAACCCCAGATTCCATTTCCCATAACTATGGAGATAAAATAATGCCATAAAGATTTGCATGTGAAGAGTACGTGTTGTGCAAGTGTACATAAGACTGTAAGCGTAAATTAAATTTGCATGCGCAAGAGAAGCTTTGTAAAAGTGTAAATCGCGTTTCAAGCGTAAGAAAAAACAGATTTGCAGCATTTTACTGTTACTCGTAAGTGTAATTCATGTATTGTGAAACTGCAGCTTCATGCTTTCGCAAAATAAATAGGATCTGCATTCTTCCGACTTCCATTTCTCCGCGCTTACACTTTTGGCACGTTCTTTTCGCTAAAATACGGTCAAAAGCACTGCAAGCCTGTGAACAGTGATTTGCACATGAAAACAACAGTTTGCAAAACAGATTGACTGCGTAGGACCAATATGTATGTGAAAAAACAGACTGTTGCAAATGTCTAAATGACTTGTTGTGTATGTAGGACACAAAGTTGCCGAAATAATCCGATACGTACAGCTCCGTCTTTCTTTTTTCTGCGCTTACACTTTTGGCACGATTCTCTCACTCACTGAGTTTTGCAAGCGTGAGGGGGAGGGCGGGGCCACCACCTTTCTGTAGCCAATCAAATGAGACTCTCGCGGACTCCATTTACTCTTATCTGATTGGTTCAATAAACACATCACACGCCAAAACATTTATCTTAATTTAGTTCTCGCTGTCGCTCGCTTCCGGTGGAATGGTACTTTTAATGTACATGTACATTAAAATAAATAAATAAACAACAACTTAATTAAAACATGATACTTTATAAGTTGTGTACCATTAGACTAGACTATGTGTTCATCCTGAATTGTTAGCTGGTGTTAACATTATTGGATTGGTTTGGCTTTACATTGAAATGCATATATCATATAATATAGCCTAATATATAGCTGATGTTAAACATTACGTGACAATGCTCAACAATAGTATCAGAGTGCTATACTTTTGATAAAACCTTTTTACTATAACAATAAAGCTACATAAATCTGAATTTGACGATTTTCCAGACCATGTCTCTGTTTATTGTATTTAACACTCAATTGTAAAAAAAATTGTAAAATCCCCTTAAATTATAACATGTTAAAGTGAAAAAAAAATATGTTATATTCACAATATTGAACCAAATTTTAGTTAAAAAATTTGAGTCGTCCCTGATCAGTAGACAGGTGAAATTATGCATGTTATTATAAATGACAAATTATGCTGCTAGTGCAGATACTAGGCCATGTTTAACACTAGCACCGCTAGGGGTCGCTGTACACCTAAAAACCTCCAGCGGGTAAATTCTACCCAAGCACAACTACCGTTTTTATACGCCTAAAGAACATTTTATTTCAGTGTATTATGCCACTGTTTTCATAAAGAAACATCTAAATATGAGATCACAGTCAGATGAGCCGTCAGATGCTGACTAATGGCATTTAGTGCTTCTACCTTCTTTTACTAATTTTGACTTTATTTTTGAATCTCAACTGCTAATTCAGTGAGTAAAAGGCGCTGCCTAGCAATCTAGTTACAATTAATACATAAGTAGCAAGATAATGACAGCACGAAAATATAGGCACAATATAAATGCCACGTTTTTTATCTTTTTTTTTTTTTTACCATTTTTAGAGGATTGTAAATTACACCATTTTAGTAAAAGTCAGTGACTGGGAGACTTTAATGTTTTATTCAAAGTCTGTTATGTAGGCTACATTTAAAAAACAGCCACGGGTAAAATATACCCCATGGCAGTTTTAGTATTAGGTATCATCAAAATTACAATATTACAGTAAACTATCATATATTGCCTGTTGAGGACGATGACGACACAGCTCGAATTTCAGAATGAACACACAGCCTGGTACACAACTTATATCGTATCAGATAAGAGTAAATGGAGTCCGCGAGAGTCTCATTTGATTGGCTACAAAAAGGTGCTGGACCCGCCCTCCCCCTCACGCTTGCAAAACTCAGTGAGTGAGAGAATCGTGCCAGAAGTGTAAACGCAGAAAAAAGAAAGACGGAGCTGTACGTATCGGATTATTTCGGCAACTTTGTGTCCTACATACACAACAAGTCATTTAGACATTTGCAACAGTCTGTTTTTTCACATACATATTGGTCCTACGCAGTCAATCTGTTTTGCAAACTGTTGTTTTCCTGTGCAAATCACTGTTCACAGGCTTGCAGTGCTTTTGACCGTATTTTAGCGAAAAGAACGTGCCAAAAGTGTAAGCGCGGAGAAATGGAAGTCGGAAGAATGCAGATCCTATTTATTTTGCGAAAGCATGAAGCTGCAGTTTCACAACACATGAATTACACTTACGAGTAACAGTAAAATGCTGCAAATCTGTTTTTTCTTACGCTTGAAACGCGATTTACACTTTTACAAAGCTTCTCTTGCGCATGCAAATTTAATTTACGCTTACAGTCTTATGTACACTTGCACAACACGTACTCTTCACATGCAAATCTTTATGGCATTATTTTATCTCCATACATAACTGCCTGCCTAGGAACTGATTACAGACACACCCGTTACCCATTAGTATTTAAGCTGCATACTCTCTCACACTCATTGAGTCTCGCTTTGTTGTAGCGGACATTTCCTAGCGTTTCCTGGTTTCCTAGTTTTTGTCTTACCTGTGTTTTGACTCTGGACTGTTTCCCTGGTTTCTTCACCAGTTTGTTGGATTACTCTATTGTCTTGACAATGTTGTTTTCTGATGATTTGACCCTGACTGTTTTGACTACGCTTAAAGCTTAAACTTAAATAAAGTTTGCATTTGGATCCCCTACTCCATTGTCACACCGTCCATAACAAATTTAATGTATTGTAAAGACAAAATCCTTACAAAGACACATAATATGTGGTTAAAAAATGCTGTTATTTACCAGTAATAGCAGTTTTTTTTTTCTTCTCAAGTCCAAGGCAATATTGGACAATCATTGGTTGCTAATGATGGAGCATTATTTATGTCAGTGCAAAGAGAATACAGCAACAGAAAAATATGACCGTGCATTAGACTTTGACATTACATCAGAGTAATCTCTTCCTCCCCTGGAATTGGGGAATAGGACCTTGGCAAGAAAGGTGAGCAAGAACCTGATGGTCACCCTCAGAGCTTCAGAAATTAAGTGTGGACAAGAAAGAAACTTGATGATGGACAGCTGTCGCCATTTGTAAGCCTCTCCTTGGTGCAAGACCCATGGAGTCATGTTTGGGATTTGCAAAAGACTCTGTCTGTGAGAAACAATTCTCTGGAATCTTGTTTCTCAGAGGAATACAAGTAGGTAATAGAGCGAATATTAGGGTATGAAGCACAATTTTTCCCAACAAAACACTGTTTAACAGGGTCAGCTGCATTTCAGTGAGAGGCTGCATTTGCTTAAGGTCTTAAGCATGTCATAAATGTAAGGGAATAATGATCACACACTTCTACTCACAAGAGTGAGTAGAAGTAGGAGGGTGCTGAGCTTGTGGCAGTGCAGGGATATAAAGAGAGGTGCTACGTGGACTCTTTTGGGCTCGTTAAAGACCAGTTGTGCCACTGCATTCTGAATCATTTGTAGAGGTGTAATTGTGCATGATGGACATCCAGCCAGAAGTGCAGTGCAGTAGTTCAGCTGAGAAATGACAAGGGCCTGGACAAGAAGTTTTGCAGCATGCAACGTTCGGAAAGGTCTGATCTTTCAGATGTTGTGCATTGCAAACCTGCAGGATCGAACATTTTTTGCAATGTGGTCTTTGAAAGTCCGCTGTTCATCAAAGATTACACCAAGATTTCTGAACCAAACTTAATGGGGTAATTACTGATGAATCTAGCTGGATGGTGAAATCATGCTATAGGGCTGGAGTGTCAGGTCAGACAAGAAGCTCAGTCTTTGTCAGGTTGAGCTGTAGGTGATGTTCTTTCATCCATGCCAAGATGTCTGGTAGGCAGCCTGAGATCCATGCAGCTATACCGTTGGATCATATTGTTGAAAGAAAAGATAGAGCTGTGTGTCATCAGCATAGAATTGGTTGGAGAAACAACGTGCCTATATGATGGGTCCCAGTAATATAGTGTATATGGAAAAAAGGAGAGGTCCATAAACTGATCCCTGAGGAACCCCAGTAACCAACTGATTTGCTTTAAATACCTCCACTCCCCAGGCCACCCTGAAAGACCTATCTGTGAACTATCTGTGGTGCCCAGTGATGAGAGGGTGGACAGGAGGATCCGATGATTCACTGTGTCTTTTATCTTGCTATGAATGGAGGGAGAGAGACAGGCCTCTAGCCATAGGTGAAGTGTTTAATATAGGTTTTTTGAGCAGTGGGGTAACCCGAGCTTGCTTGAATGCGTTGGGGAAAATGCCTGTGAGAAGAGATGTGTTGATGATGTGTGTGAGTGCTGGTAAGAATGTAGGAGAGATTTGTTTGGAGAAGGTGTGAGGGTCTGGAGGGCAGATAGTTTCAATACTTCTGCCTCAGTGAGGGGACAGTTGGTTTGAGTTCCTTTGTGTGTGGAGCTAAGAGCTGCTGATTGTTCTAGTTTTGTCTGTGAAGAATGTGGCAAAATCATCAGCTGTTAAAGAGGTGGCGGGAGGCAGTGGAGGGGGGCAGAGGAAAGAATTGAATGTTTTGAAGAGATTTCTTGTGTCTGAAGTGCTGTTGATCTTGTTATAGAAATATGAAGATTTGGCAGTATGGACTTCAGCAGAGAAAGATGAAAGCAAAGACTGATACATGCTCAGGTCTGACGGATATTTTGATTTGCGCTACTTTCTCTCTGCTGCCCTGAGTTTGGACCGATGCTGACGAAGAACATTAAATAACCGATGATAAACGTGCTGGCCTGGAGGAGAGTGGACATATATTGTCTAGACAAGAAGTTAAAGTGGAGCATAAAGTGTTAGTTGCTGCATTCATATCCAGAGATGAGAAATCGCTGGGTGAGGGAAGAGAGGAAGGCACTACAGAGGAAAGATGGGAGGGTGAAAGGGAGCATAGGTTTTGCCTAAAAGTAATCGGTAGAGGGGTTGATGGCACACAGGTAACAAGATGTAGATTAAATGTTATGAAGAAATGGTCAGAGATGTGTAGGGGGTTTACTACATTTTGTCTGCAATACAGTTGCATGAGTAAATTAAGTCAAGTTGTTTGCCTGATTTGTGAGTGCTTGTGGTGGTAAGGCATATGAAATCAAATGAAGATAGGAGTGAATGGAAGTCTGCAGCAAAAGTCTTCTCTATATGAAGCTGCCAAAAACTATAAGTGGACTGCCATCCTCAAGGAATGAGGACAGCAGCCCATCCAGCTCCTCTAAAAAGGTGCCCAGTTGACCAGACGGGTGGTAAATTACTACAACATTGAGTTTTATAGGAGCTTATTCAGTAATAGCATGGAATTCAAATGAGTTATTATTGCAAAAGGAGGCTGAACACGAGGGCTAAACACTTTCACTCAAACAAACGACAAATGGAGTCACTGAAAAAAATCCTTAATGCTTATTATAAAGATTAAAAATATTTTAATTTCATTTCAAACTTTAATGGAAAGGTATTTTACAGTATCTTTCTTCTTTCTTTCCTTTGTTTTTGTTATTTTGTATGTTTGTGCATTTCCTGCAAATATGGAAACAATAATTGGTCTCAAATGAATATGTGCATTGTCACAAGGTTAGTGCAAATTGTCACATGACCAGAGTTGTTTGTTTCCTGCTTACAACATGAAGATGATGGCAGCATCAAAGCTTCAAAACAAAAGGCTAGTAAAGTATGTTAACATTAAGATATGACAAAGATTTTTTGTACATATAATCTTTAAGGTGTCTAGCATTAATATATGAATTCACAGATATTCAGCTTTTTTGAGAGTGGTCATTGAATGAGTAAACATGTTGATGGCAATAATAGTGACTGGTGGGATAATACAGTGCATGTAGGTATACTGTATATCTGCACTAAAATGTTGCAACAAAGTTACAGTAAATATTGCAGTGAATAATATGGTGAATAAAATAAAAGTTCAAATGTTACAAATACGTTACAACATTGATGTTGTAATACTTGCAGCACTAATATTGCAATTTTATGATATATGTTAGAATAAAGTAACAATTTTGAAATAAGTTAATGGTTGCTTTTTTATCTAAGTATTCCTGTCAGTGTTGTATAAGGGGATTTTATGCATAATAGTTGCCCTACGAAAAGTTTAAAGCTAGGCTGAGATATATAAGAATTTTGATGACTGGAGAAATATGTTAATTATACACATTATCCCACCGGTCACATAATATGTGACCGACCATAAAACACAATTTGTCACACACTTTTCCATTAAAATTTTTGGTTACAAATGGCACATCGTTTGGATATTTTCATGTCTGGGAACAATTTGGGATTCAATATAAATTTAATATTCTTCTTCTTCGTCTTATCAACTGTCTGTTTTTGATGTAACATTCGTTTGATACATGAAACACACACACAAACTTACGCAAACACGTGACGTCATAAACGCGGAAACGAGCTGGAGCTATCACGTGGGGAAGCACAATATTTCCCCGTCATATGGGAAAACACAATATTTCCAACCTGAAGAAAACATGATCCACATCTACCTTGTCTGCCTTTTTGCATTTTCAAATGCCCTGTCTGCTTGCCATATCAGAACACCAATAAAAACGAATGAAAGGCCAATAATCGGTGAGTCGCAAAGCTGTATTAAATAGAGTACATTCTAGTTTCAAGCCAAAGTGTTATCATTACATGTTCCACGAAGTAAACCATGTCTAAATCTTGTCTAGGTGTTCTTGCCCAGGATGTGTATGACCCGCAGCCTCAAAAAAACTCATATATTGCAGCGTCATACGTTAAGTTTCTGGAATCTGCTGGAGCTCGTGTGGTGCCTCTGATGTAAGAATAAAAACACTATACAGAGAAACTGCCTTCACTGTAAACACGCATGGTTTGTTCATTTTAAATGAGAAACAGTGTTGTTTCTCTATGTCCACTTGCAGCACAAACATCGACTTGGTTCGCAATGACTTACTAGCGTTCTACGTACTGCGCAGTATTTACTGTACACTGCCTATAATTTTGTGAAAGTGGAAACAATATGCAATTTGAAACATAATTGTCATCCGTAAATAGTATTTTTTGTGTAAAATAGTATTATTTTATTATACAGCTGTTTATTTTACTTGGAATGCATGTGAGAAAATGGACTACAACTTAGTGTCTTAAATCGTTTATAAACATGATTCCATAGCTCTGCTTTGGAAAAACAAACAAAACAAACAAAAAAAAAAGACACTTCTGATTTACTGTAAATTGTAATTTTACCCCAGCACACACTTCTTTTATTAACTTTTTTTTTTTCTTTTGTGAGATATTTTGTACATGGTTTTAAAAAAAGTTTTTATTAATTTATTTAGACATTTACTGCCACATTGGCAGTTTTAGTTTCTTATTTATAATTCCATTAACATTTCAGTAAATATATTTATTTCATTAGAAAATAATTTCATATTTATGTTAACAAAAAAAAAAAAAAACCTATATCTTTCTACACTTACTTTTTAAAAATATATATTTCATGCTCTTCTCATGTAATACATTATTGGCTTTAAATTATCTTTTGTTTGTAATTTTGTAATTTCTCAGCCAAATTTGATGTGTGGTTAATATGTGATTAATTAGATTAATAATTATAAAATGACACTAAAGCAATTCATCTTTTAAAAATGTCTTAAGGATAAATAAGTCTGATGATGAGTACAGAAGGCTCTTCAAATCCATAAATGGGTAAGTAAAGTCTTTTAAAATTATAGCAGTGATTACAATAAGGGATTTGTGACACACTTTCTCTCTCTATAGGGTTCTTTTTCCTGGAGGTGGAGTCAGTTTAGAATCATCTGGCTATTCCAAAGCAGCTGGCATTTTCTACAGACTTGCTCTTGAGGTTTGTGTACAGATGGTCCATTTGGTACAAATTATTTAGCAAAACAATATTTTTAAAACATTAAGCAACACCTTTAAACATTGATAGTAAGGAAAAAAGAAATAAGTTAAATTTAGAGAGATTTTGAAACAAAGTCCATTTTAAATGTCAGGCTGTAGGATTATAGTCAATTTTGTGGTTTGTGTTTATGAGTTATAAAACAGGTCTGGCAAAACTTTAAACCCTGAATAGTAGAAAAATCATGAGGAGTCATAAGGATCTTCATTATATACACTCCATTTTATTGTTTGGCACTCCTTTTATGCAATACAATGTGTTGTTGGTGTATATGTGTGTGTTTTAATAGGCCAATTCAAATGGTGATTATTTCCCAATATGGGGAACCTGTTTAGGATTTGAACTGCTCACATTGCTAACAAGTGGGAAGTTGCTGTTGTCCCATACCAACACTAGTGGTATCGCCTTGCCACTGAATTTCACAGACGGTAACTTCACATTTAACTGTAATATCAAATATATTTACATAATGGTTAATGCAAGTACATTGTCAGCTTACTTCGAGTAATGAATTTCACAAAAATGGACTATTAGCCTGGTACTCAATGATGTAACAATGATACTACTGCAGTGCGGCTAGTATAAATTACTCAAATAAGTGAAAAATATTTTAAGAATAAGTGTTGTAAATTATAAATGTATAAATTTCATTATTTATCCAATGCTGTTTAGATGTTAGAGACAGTAGACTGTTCAAAGACTTCCCTGAAGACCTTATGAAATCACTGGAAACAGAACCACTCACAGAGAACTCTCATAAGTGGAGTCTTACCAAAGAGGTAATGTAGCAAATATTATAAGGTTTGCCATGAAAATAATAATAGATGTTGGTATGGCAATAAAATAAACAAATAAATATGTTTCTTGATCTTTGCTTTATAATAAAATGTATAAGCTAGTACTTAATTTAGAATTATTATAACATTTAACAAGTTAGTGTTACATTTTATTAAACTTAATTTAATGAATATTTTTGTAATTAATGAACTTTTATGCATTGTGTGCTTTACTGGTAACCAGTTGTACACAACAGGAAAAGAATAAACCTTCATATCTTAGAAAACAGTGTCTAATACATGTAATGATGTTTTCTGAAATGTATTCAATGAATGTAGTAATAGTTTATCACTTTACAGTATTACCAGACATTATGTAGTAAACATGCCAATGCACAACCTAAACATCATGTGATAGAAAATTGGTCAATCAGAGTGACAGTGAAATGTTTTAGTTCTCACAAGGAAATATATTCAATACTGTTATACATGATGCATGGCAATGTTAATTTTAGAGGGTATTTTAAAACTGCAATGCACAAAAAAGCAAGAAATTAACATGTCACATTTAATGTATATTTTTGTTTTTGCTGAATGAAATAAAATGAGGCATTTCAAAAATTTTAAATCTAGAACTTTACCAAGAGTGAGACCCTGAAAAAGTTCTACAGAGTTTTGAGTACAAACACAGATGGCCAAAATGAGTTTGTGTCTACAATGGAAGGTAAGTGATGATAATCATATGGGTTGATATTAGTAAGGATATAGACTGTGCTTTTCACCTCTTTCTATTGAGCAACTTCGTCATTTACTGTTTCTATTCATATCCACAGCATATGATTTTCCTATCTATGCTACTCAATGGCATCCAGAGAAAAATGCTTTTGAGTGGACCCGGCCCTATATTCCCCACACGCCTTCAGCCATAAAGACCACATTCTACATGGCTTACTTTTTTGTGAATGAAGGTATGGTTAATAATACTATTACTGAGCAACATACACAAGGTGTTTTTACTAGCTGTTAATGAAATTCAATTAATTTAATCCAATAAATGAACAAATTAAGTAGTTAGACCTTCACAGACTAACTTTCCTCTTCATTTGTTTTGTCGCTTTTACAGCGAGGAAAAGCTTTCATAGCTTTCCTAGTACAGAGGAAGAGGAGAAAGCATTAATCTATAACTACAAACCTGAATACACTGGAACCCAAAGCGCATTTGAACAGATGTATTTTTTTGATTAGGTTAATTTTTTAAATTGACTTTTGTTTTGATTAGTGTTTTTTTTTATTTGAATGATTATTATTTATTTAATTTAATTTTGAACTTCACATACTCCACGTGACATGAAAATGATCAAATCAAACTGAATTATGATTGAGATAAATTATTATTCCTTTCAGATGTATCAAAATGGAATACTTCCCAAACAATACAAAAAAACAAACATTTTGGCAATTATGATATTACGTAAACAAACGTATACAAAAATCATGTAGAATTTTTAGTGTTAATAAAATGTGTGTGCTTGCTGTGAATCTAATCAAAACATCTAATCCACACCACATTTCACAAAAAAAAAAAAAAGTATTTTGTTCTTTTGTTTGATGACCTGGACATGTTCTTGACAGGTCACCCAAGTACACATGGCCTTAACAGAATATTTTCCATAGTAGAAAAGGCACAAAGTGATTTTTCTTTTTTTTTTGGTTGTGCACATCTCTTAGCTAACACATCTGCTCATTTGTGTATTCACCTGGACACACAAATACAAAGTAACCCACAACATACAGTGCAATGTTCAATAATATATCTATAAAAAGTGACCGAGGTCTAATTTTTTCAGTAAGAAAGAGCAAATACAACTCATTCTCTCATATTCTGATCTCTTAATTGGTCCCATAACATGCATCTAATTGTACTGTTATTTCACTAAAGGTAACCCTTCAATCTAACCTAAGATGTAAATGTCAAAATGTCCTTATTGTATACTCAATTTTAATGTGTACTGTTGAGCCCTAAAACATCCTTCTGAAACATGATTTCAAATCATATTTGCTTTACCTGAATTAAGATCTTAAATATTAGGTGAACTGTCTTTTTAAAACCCTTTCTTTATGTTCTTCAAAAATCAAGCTTATATTAATCACAACTACCAATATGATTATTTTACATTCACATTGCTTTGTAATCAGTACCACAGGACAGCACAATAGATATTTGTGACATCTGTGATTGGCTAAGAACAGTAAATCTGTCACTCCGATCGGCTGTTGACCTACTTTTCAAAACTTAGTTTTTGGACGAATCTTCTATATTGGTGACAGAGTCTGCCTTTGTAATTGAGTAAGTTCTGGGTGCCAGACATCTACAATGAAGATGAGTCTGTAGCTTTCTGCTTCCTGCCAGACTTCATGTTCGAATGAGTCGTCAAATATTAACACTTTTCCTTCTTCCCACTCCCTGAAAGAGAATCAACATTCATTGAATGCATTTTCAGTTAATAGAAACCATGCCACAGACTAAATAATAATAATAATAATAATATTAAAGGAACAGCTATCCAAGTTGTATCTTCTCGTTTGATGCTGTTTTAATGTGCATCAACTTGTGTTTCAATGGTTTAACTGACCTGGTTTGGTTTGTACAGCGAATCCTGCATCCCTTAGAAGGGATGATGAGGCCTAGATGCATTCGTAGACGACAGTTGGTGGGACCAGTGTGAGGCCATACATGAGTACCAGCTTGCATTACTGAAAATTTTATCTAAAAAAAAGAATATTTACCTTAATAGGCAACAATTAATAAACAGAACTATGCATTGAAAAAAAGGAGACATGGTGAAGCTAAATTAAAAGTACAACTAGGCAAGAGGGTAAGATTGAAATTGATTTCTGGGGACTCACCTGGCCTCTTTTGCAGCTAGTGGCCTCTGAGTAACGTTCCAGCAAAGCACAGGTTTTAGGGACATAGCGACATGAAGAAGTAACCTTTCGACCTGAAAAAGAGTAACACATGTATAGTCTTCCCGAAAAGTGCCTCAATATTAGATACTGAAAAACGCAGTAAAGCCACCCAAGACTCTAATTCAAAGCAAATTCAAAGAAATCCACACTAGGTGGCTAAAGGAAGTGAGACTCCTTTCACTTGTAGCTGAAAAACCATGTGGATTACACATAAAATTATTTTCTCTTTTGAATAATTTTGTGTTCACCAATTAAAAAAGTTTTTTTTCTGGATAAATTTCACAATTAAAAAAGGGTCTACTCTAAATAGTGCATCGATGTATGAAGAAGTGCTCACACAGAAGTCACTTTTAAATTAAGTAATTTTTTGTTGGTCAACACTCTGAATCCCTGTGGTTGGGAAATAGATGGACGGATGTATATCCAGTGTAATAATATAAGGAATTTGTTGGTAAATGTAAGCAGGATTTGTACAAAGTGCTTAAGATGCTTTAAGTACTTGAATTTGTGAATTGATCATTTATTTCAAGCAATTTATTAGCAAAAAAAAAATAAAAATAAAAAAAATCCTGTTCAAATAAAAGGGCCAATCATTTTCAAATTTCAATATGAAATTCTTGCTTGAATCGACATGAAATGCTTGTAGCGATTTTAAAAAGCACGTAGTGATATGCGAAACTGAGTTTTTCAAAACTCTGAATCAGTTAAACCTTTGCTTCGCAAAGTGATTCACTGTTTCGAAGTGCTCCAATTGGGTCGTGTATCAAATTGTTTGATTCAAATTGGGACTTCAGATTGCGTATCATGAATCATTTCATTTAGATCAGGACTTCGGAGCAGGTTTGTGACTTATTTGATTTAAGGCCTGTTCATACCAAGAACGATAACGATAACTGTAACTATAAAGATAACGTTCTAAAAATCGTTGCAAATTTAAGAGAATAGCAGAGTTCGCATCACGACTATAACGATAATGATACAGGGGAACAATATCGTTGGGATCACTTTCAGAACTTTTACAGCTGATGAACGATAAAACACTGACAGCTAATCAGACTTCATTCAAATTAAAAGGGCTTGCGCATTTGAACTAGCAGGCGACATTGTACAGCAAACAGAAACAAAACACAAAATTACCTCAGGAATTCAGTGCTAGTTTGGACAACATTGTCTTGAAGTTGCAGTAGAAAAGAGTATGTATTGTTTTTATTCCACTACATTGACGATGTTAGAGATCAGATAGTTTACGCTAGATTCACTGTTTAGATGCGCTTGAAATGTGCATGCTGAGGACATCTACTGGTTGAAGTAGTGTAAATGCAACAAAAAAAAGACTTTTCGAAAATATAGTTATCTTTAAAGTTATCGTTATCATTATTGTTCTTGGTGTGAACGGGCCTTTAGACTGGAACTTCGCAGCAGGTTTGTAAATCTTTTGCTTCACATCACAACTTTGAAGCACAGATCTCGAATCATTTGATTCAGAACGGAACTTCGGAGTGGGTTCGCAAATCATTTGTTTCAGATCGAGACTTCAGTGTAGGTTCGCAAATACTTTGATTCAGTTTGGGACTTCAGCGCACATATCCCGAATCATTTGTTTCAGATGGGGATTTTGAGTGGTTTCGCAAATCTTTTTTTCCCCCAGATTTTTACAAATTTTATTAAATGCTAGAAAACGTCAAACTATTAAGGTAGTAGTACAGTTACAAAAAAAAAAAAAAGAAAGAAAGAAAAAAAGTATACACAAACACAAATCCCCTAAGAAAATTAACCATGGTTTTAATTTGAAAGAGAATTCATCGATAAGTGAGATCTCTGACTGAAGTCCTTGAAAATCAAAAAAGTAGTGCTTGGAAAGTCCTGGAATTTCATTTCACAGTATCTGTACGAACACGTGTTGCTGGATATTATATATTAATTATATATTTTACCCTGCTGCCACAATGTGAACTGGCCCCAGTCTCCTGTCTCTCTCAGATTTTCATCTTCTGGCAAGAACTGCCCACTGTTGCTGTCTAACACTGACAGTGCTTCATCTCTAATGGTCAACCAGTTGCGTTCCAACATCTGTAAAGACATATATAAACACAATGAAAGTAAAATCAGAGAGACAAGCATACAAAGAGTACTTCCTTTATAGTTAAAGCGGTGAATTATTAAAGGGGTCATCGGATGCCCATTTTCCACAAGTTTATATGATTCTTTAGGGTCTTAATGAAAAGTCTCTAATATACTTTGATTAAAAATTCTCAATGGTTTTGTAAAACAACACCCTTTTTACCTTGTCAAAATGAGCTCAGCAAAAATCATCTCATTCTAAGGGGTTGTTCCTTTAAATGCAAATGAGCTGTGCTCACCCCACCCCTCTCTTCTCTCTGTGAAAAGACGGTCTTGTTTACATTAGCCGCATGTAGCCGGTTTTAGCCCCTAAACTTCCTAACTACCACGTTATAAGGAAAGGTGATCGCAAAGATTCATAAAAAAACCCTTATACTCACTTTTGCTGTAAGTGAAGCTGGATCATGAATGATTCGCGCGAACATAGACGGATATATGTAGATCGGGAGGTGCATTCCCTTCACAAACAAACTTAATCTACTGCATCTTCAGCGGCTCAGATGTCGGGAGTAAATGACGACCACTATGTTCATTATTACATCCAGCAACACAACACCTCAGTCGCTCAATCGGAGATATTCTTGTCTAACCTACATCCCTGCTCAGGCATTGAAACAAAGAGGGCAGAAGGTGACAACTGATTCGAGGTAAATCGCTCATGTCAATCAACTATTGTGGGAGCGGCCTCTGTCGGTATGACGGCACACCGACAGGCATCTGAGAAGGGCTCGATTTGAAAAAGGGAATATTATTTTTACAGATTAATTAAAAACCGCTGCATGGATTTTTTTCATTATAGGGTAGATTTGTACATACACTGCCAACACACATTAATGTTTAAACAACATGAAAAAGTGAATTTAGCATCCGATGACCCCTTTAAGGGAAGGTTACATTATATATAGAGCCATTTGTTGCCACAAGGTTAGTCAGTCAGGGCTGTGTTTCCCAACAGCATCGTAAGCCTAAGTTGATCGTAGCTCCATTAGTGACAATGGTTCTACGATCGACTTATTGGATGGTTTTCACTTTGCAAAACTGAAAAGATTTGTCCGACTGGTTCGGAAAAAAAAAAAAAAAAATTTGCATTTTCAGTGTGCAAATGTTCGTAGCCTATGTGGAAGCATCCACAGGAATCTGTTGTTTTATTCCAGCACATCATTGTGTCTGATATTCATTTTGCTTTCTCGCACTCAGTGTTGAAAGGCCTTTAGCCTTACGATGCTTTTGGGAAACGCAGCCCAGACTAGTAGGTTGCACGTTCGATTCTCTGTATGGCAGGAAATATAGGTGGGGACAAAGCTGTCTTCCACACTCAAGAACACTGTGTAATGGATCTCCACTGGGGATTTCAAGAAAAAAAATACTGTTTATGTTAATTTTAATCAAAATACTGTTTATGTTAATTTTAATCAAAATTGTGATTTGGCAAAAAGTGGTGGGAACATGTGCCAAGCAAAATGACGCCCATGTTCTTCTCCATGTTCTTGTTTTTAATTTGATATTTTATTTATTTTTTCATATTCATTTATCTTTTATTTTTTATATTTGAATTTTTAAAAGTGTCTTAAACTGCACATTTTTGGGTTTAAAGTATGGATTTTTGAAAATTACTATTCATGCAGTGTGGCAGTGTGTGTAACAGCTCTAAGTGAATAAAAACATCCTGCATAGTTTTAAATCTGAAAGTGTTCTGTGTATAAACGTAGAAACAAGCGCAAATCTCAACTTATGACAGAGTTCACGTGTGATTCATGAAACATTCATATGCCACCAATGGTGGCTAAAAACAATCATCATTTAAATATCACACCCCTAAAAACACCCTGATTTGGAAGCCTTGCCCCTAGAGTTTACAACACAGAGAAACGAAACCCGGCCAAAAAGAGGAAGTAAACTCATGAAAGAGAAAATGATCTTACTCTAATAACACCCTTTAACCTTATATTTGCAAACAATAGCATTAATTTATACAGTATGTATATTAAATGCAATAAATAAAACAAAACATTTATAAACATTATAGCCTATTTAGTTCTACTTAATCCACAACAAGCTTTAAATTGATCGGTATTACAGAACAAGAATGAAAAATGAGTAGCTATAATATTTTATATTAAACTATAAAGTAAAACACAAATTTGGCTATTAAATACAGAATACAAACGTAGAGCTAAAAAAAATGAATAAGTAAAGCAAAACTAAACGGCACTGGGCTTACAAGCCTCTCTCATCGACATCCAAATATTTCCCTTTTTTTTCCATGTAACTTTTGGTTGCTAAACTATTATCCATGATGTTGTTAAAATGCAATATATAAAAAAAATATATTTAGACAAAAAACTATCATCCATGACGTAAACAAGTCTTTGTACTAATGTACCAATATCCACGTAAATCATCATTCACATGCACAAAAATTTTAACTAACTTTTATGTTTGGTTGACTGCATTTTAGTTTGATTAATGGCTGAAATGTCAAGTTAACAATGCTGAAATTTGTGTGTGTGCGTGTGAGGCACCTGCACCATCAGTTACATTTAATAAAGTAAAGATATAACAAATAAAAATACATTAAAAGTGTCACAAAAATGAAAGTGGCCCATACTTGTCAAGTTTTTTGTCTTGTTAATCTGTTAATTATTTAAGAGAAATATATTTTGTGTATGCTAGCCCTATTTATTTTTTTTTCCTTTTATAATTTCTGTTTTTCTACGCTCATTGAAGTGCAGCAGGTGGGTGATGCGACAATGTGTGAATCCTTATAGTCTGTTTATGCTGCTATTTGCGCATACAAATACAACATCCTCAAAGAATAAAAAAAAAGCTTCGTTTGTCGGCCAGGAAAATAATCTAAATGAACAAAATGCTGTCATTATACAATTCTCCAAAATTCTCTGTGCTGCACGCAAATTCAGGCTAACTCAAAAACCTGTGTACATGAGCTCAGACCTGACGTGAGATTTGATCGTAGCCACCGCTAACGTCCATATTGATGAATTCGAAGTTCTGTGTTGAAACGACCATATGCCCAATTTTCAAACGTTCATTTCATAAATGAGGCCCACTGTCTTTCAAACGAAAGTCGATTCCGAATCATGAAAACGAGTCGGTTTTAAAACGAATCTTAATCTGTTTCAAGTTAATGTCAACTTGAAAAATTTGAATATTGGCCGCCCACTTGCTGCGTGCGCAGACCTCTGAAAACTTGGGTCAAACACCCTTTACACACACACACACACACACAAAAAGGTAAAACAGCAATGTAGGACGATTTGGAGGAGAAAATGACATTTCGACATACCTTAACTGTCTTGAACAGGAGAGCACAGAGTATGTATGTGCATCGCAGAGCTAGACAAGACTAGCATTTGTGGTTAAAAAGTGTATAAATATGTTTTTTAAGAAAATAACCGATATTTACCTTATTTCTCGGCTGGGATCGTTTAGAGCACTTTGAAGCTGAAATTAAATTTAGATCTTTTGTCTTTACTAGGCCTACTAAAGAGCAGTGAGTGATTTTCTGTCTTTCTTTTGTTGCTTGATAAATTAGGCTGCTATCTCCTTAAAACTGAATGCACGGATGCAATGTACTGATACACGTTCGATATGTGTTACACGACAAAATGGACAATTCAACATTATTTGTGTCTATTTCTCCATTCATGTGACGCAAAAGAGTACTTGTGCGTTGTATGAAAGGCGCTGCTTGAGTTCTCTTTTGCATCGTCAAATTTTAATCATATGTCTGTTCTTCTCTTACTCCCAGATATTGACATTTTTGAACATTTTGAGAGACATGCACCAAATGTACGCTAGCTTATGTTCCGCTGGGGAGATCAATAGGCTATGATTAAGTTCAAATAACCTAACCTTGTAATCATGCAGCAGATTCGTTCTGAATAAATATCTTCCCAAATCGTACCTCCTTAACAGTTTAGTCTTTTTTTTTAGTCTTGGATTACCTCAAACCTTATTTGGACGCCTTTGTCTTTCATTTTGCAAGTAAAGTGGCAGTAACTGTATGATTTTTTTAAGCAACTGTAACAGATTTTCTGCATGCAGACAAGCAAATGGTCTTTACCTTGACTAAACCTGTATATCCAGTCTCTTCAGCTGTCCACCAGGGTTGAGCACGAAGCCCTGGGACGTTATACAGAGATCTCTGCCATACAGAGGCAAAGTGACCTCGCTGATGCCCAGCCTCATACCAGTCATAGGCCTAAACGCATGCAAAAAACACCAAATTCACTTATTTTCTCTGTGAACTTCATTTCAGCAATCTTATTCTTACTTTTGTCTTACACTCTTGTCTCCTGTTCTCTGTAAAGCATCCCCAAGATGAAAGTAAAACCTTCCATCATCAGTTCCTGGCTCTCCAGACTCCAAACCTTCCTAAGTACACACAAACATGGAGAAAATATTTCAGTACATGTATGTGTGTGTGAGTGGAATTATATACTGTACATTTCAGTTCATAAAATTAGAATTACCCTCAGGTACGGTATGCTCTCTGCAATCTTGTTTTCAGATTTAAGTATGAACCCATAATGCACTTTAGCAAATCCATCATGCGGGGCACGATCTAAAACCTGAGGAGGAATTTCAAAAAGGGGGAAATCAGTAATTCACATCACATTGCTAAACATGATAACAACATAATATTGATATCTTACCTCCTCATATATTCGTTTTGCACCCTTGTTGTCACCCAGAAGCAGGTGTGCCACTCCCAATTCATTCTTTATGCTGATGTCTTCTGGAAAAATCTGAACTAGCCTCTCCAAAGTAGCTAAAGATCCCCTTGTACGACCTGCACAGGAACACGACAATGGAACAACTGGGAATGTTCTCATATTATTATAGACAAATGCTTCTGCCTAAGGTTGTGTTTTAGGGTTAAGGCAGGTCTATTGTAATTATAACCAGATGTTTACATTTAATTACATTTAAAGTGTAGTGCTGGCAAAATTTGACATCCTGATGCTACACTGATGTTGGTAATTGCCAGAGCTTGTTAGGCAGGGTGTTCTGAGTGGTTTTTAGCAGTTGCTAAAAAGTTCTCCAGACTGCATACTGGACAAGTAAAAAGAGCCCATCTCCAGATCTCTATGATATAAGTCTATGGGACTCAAGGCTCGACAGTGCAAGTGAGTCATAAAATAGATGTAAACTGTATTTAGAAGCATATGTGTGAATAAAGTACCATGGGTCTTTAAAAAAATCTAAGAAAATTTAACTCAGTTTTATAAAATGTAAGTTTATAAAAAGTCTTAAATGGCATAACAAATGCATTAATAATCCTTTTAGAGGTCTTAAAGAGGTCTATGATTTTATTAAATAAATGTGAACACTACATTTAAAGTGAAAACGGCATTGTTGCATGTTCTACAGTCTCACACATTCAGAGAAGGTCACAATCAATGAATATTGCACATTTATTAAAATAAGAGTCTTTAGGCAAAAAGTAAGCATGAAGCCCTGATAGGCCTGCAAAGTTTAATATTTAGGGTTAAGGGTTTCTGAAAAAATTTCCCCCGAAGTATAAGCAATAGTGGTCCTTGCCAAGGCTTCAATATTTCTAATTGGTTTTTAATTTTACAAGTCTGAGAAGTCATCATAATTATATAGCTACATTAACTTGTTTACCTAAGAACTGTTGTCTGTCTGCACGTCGCTTTAATGTGGCTTTGATGAGGTCAGGTGGTACGTCTGGGAGCTCGGCTACTTCTCTGTATGTGGTCACTGCTTTCAGCAGCATGTCATTACTGCGCATTTTCTCTGCCAAGTCATCTTCTGCCTAGACACATATCACACTTCTTTTTGTTTAGGGTTTTCTACTGAAGCAAAATAATGTGAGTATATTGTGACGTAAACAGTAATGTAAATTTTCATGATAATGGGTTACCTGGGCTTTGCCGTATCGACACCTCGGACTTTGTGGGAATTTCTGCACAAGAGCTTCAAAAGCACGGAGAGATTCCTCAATTTTCCCCTGAAAAAAAGAAAGACTTTGTATTTATTTATATATATTTTTTTTAAATAATTTGAAAAGTACTATCTGCCAAACTGCAAAAAAAAACAAAACAACAAAAACAGAATTTTTATTCAACACAATATTCTTGCAGTAAAATACTATAAACAGGTTTTTACAGTATGGATTTTTACCTTCTTGCGTAATTTCTCTGCAGCGTTAATCTCAGATTTGATTGTTTTGTCGAATTTATTAAGAAGTTTTGTTTTTTTCTTTTTGGCTGTAAAAAGAATTCACCACAGCATTAGACGTACAGTCGCTTAAAAGAACCTAATAAATCAAAGATTAAGTGTGTAATGTTTATTTGTATAGTGCTTTCTACAACAAGTATCTATTTCAAAGCAGACTAATTAAAAATAATAATAATTAAGCAGAGACAAAAAATAGGTTAATTTCCTCTGAAAAGTGTGCTGACTGTGATTGTGTGGTGCTATCAGAACATGATTAAAAGCAAGCTCAACATACCTTCCTTTTCTTCTTTGGACTCTACTAAGGGTTCTTCTGTGAATTCTGTTGTCTCTGTGACTGATTCAGGTGTGGAGACTGATGTAGGCACAGGTTCAGTTGCAGGTGGCAACTCCTCTGTTGTAAACTCTAATGAACATATAGTGTACTTTAGCTTATAAACATAATACAAAAAGAATACATTACATAAACAATTACATTTTAGTATAATATGTCTCTTACCTTTGCTTTCACCAGGTTTAGATTCCGCATGTAACTCTAAAATGTCACAAATGACAACAAAATTAAAGAAAGAAAGAAAGAAAGAAAGAAATAACAAACATCACCCACACTTCTGTACATTTGCAACTACAGAAATTAAATATTTGATGACTAGTGCAGAATTCAAACTATCATGTTGTTATGTATAACTTAACAAAATACTTAAGAGTTGCAAGATTAGCAAAATACTGCATTATATTCATGCACATTAATATATTCAGGAACCCTTAGGGCCAGAAACTAAAAAACACATTTCTGTCTTAATTTCCAGTTTCATTTCTGCTTTTCCATTATATTTAATTTGTTGAAGACATATAGGAATTAAATAGTCTATGCATTTTATCTTTCATGAACTGGCTTTTATCTTCTCCTTGCAACATACAAACAAAATGTGCAATATATATGCATAAAAACGACTCCTGTAGGGGATGCTACAACTGGAAAGCACTATAAAAAGCATTATGATCAGTAAAGTTGAAAATTGGTATTGATGTTCTTTGTTAGACTTTATAATATAATTTGAATGCATATTAAAACATGGCCTCCAGATACCAATCAAATTTCATCAGCTAATAAATTTGTTTGGCTGCTGGCCACCATGTTTTTATTTGTCCCTTTATTCTAGGACCTCCACCTTCATTAACAATATAGTTTGGGGGTAATTATTATTTTTCATTTGTAGTGCCCCCTATGGATGACATCTCAAAATACTTGGTGTGCATCCTCAGAATGCCCTATTGACTATGTGTATCAAGTTTCATTAAGTTTTCATATCTTTTGGCTCCCTGTCAGCATTCGTCTGTAAGCTGTTATCATATTTGCCATGTCATACACCATAATGACATTTGTGTATCTTGAAAAACAAGATGCAACTTTCATTGCGAGATGTCCAAAATGATCTGAGGTCTTATCTCTACAAGGTGCTTGGCATACTGACACGAAACTTAATATTTGCAACAATAATCTTCTCCTGACAATGTCACGTCAATTTCATCACCAAAATGATGTTCAACTGACATTTCTGGCATTAGTGTGCCAGAACCGTGTTTTTACACAGTTTCTTTCTTTTTGTCTTTCTGACATAAAAGTGAATGGACATCAGAGACAGTAAATCTTGTGAGCCCCAAACTTGGATGGTTCCAAATGTGCACATCTACTCAGGTGCACAGACACTATCTGTCCAACACTAGATGGCACTGTAGTAAGGCATTTTGCACCGTTATTCTGGAACCCTAATGGTGTGACACTGGCATGAAAGTGAAGCAGATCTTACTACATTCTAGAACTGAAGTGCTACCATACAGTAAAAATGTAAATCGGCATTCATCATCTTTGGAGGACATCCTAACATATCCTCTAATATGACTGCAGCAGCCAATCAATATTCAGCGGCTAGTAAAGTCAAATATGTATGGCCATTATAAAAATATTTGTAAACTGTAAAAATAACTGTAAATTTTTGTTTCTTTTAAATCTTTGGTTTAAGCCCTATCTTATTTTTGTTTATCTATACAATTTATCCACCATTCTGATTTTCAAAACCTACTTTTTCTAATCATTTAGCAGATACAATTTGACATATCTGCTGAATATGGCCCATTATAACTAATGTGCCTGTATTTTGTTTGCATGTTCAAACTTATAAAAACTATATATTTTGTATGGAGAACAAGTCATTCTCAGGAAACATGCATGGTTTCTTGAATGTCTGATTCTTGGGGACCAGCAGCAAACAATGTGCTATTTTCAATTGTTTGCTTGTGTCCTGTGTGAATGAGTGCTGACCCTCAACTGGTGTTCAGCTGCATGTGAGTGTATCACAGTACTATAGTTTGAAAAATACTGTAGCTTTGCTAATTTTGAGGCTTGAGGCAGCACCGTTATATCATGGAACCCTAGTCTGTTATGGCATAAAGAATTGCTTCCATCATTTTCTTACCTTTTTCTGCCAATGGGTTCACTGTTGATGCCACCATACCAGGCTTCTCAGTCAGACCTGTATGAATGTTTAGTAAAATCAGACACAATCCACAATCACAATCCCAGCAGGGGATTCCCAGACAAAGGCTATTTCTGCAATCTACAAATAGGTACCATTAAAAATTAAAGTATTGCTATCATATAGCCTTACTTCATATATAAAAAGTCTATTAATCTTGGGTCGAAAAGAATATAAAAAAACCTGGGAAAATAAAGTCTTATCAATGCACACACATACGAGTAAACCTGACCATGGGGAGAGGGAGAGAGAGAGAGAGAACATGAGGCAATTACACTGATACTTTTTTTAGAACATTTAACCACACACTTTAGTTTCAGTTAACATACTTGATAAACCATTTCAGTGAATATATTAGCAAGTAAAAATTTCTTCACTTTTAAAGTACTTTAACTTGTCCTAGTTAAATATCCACAATAAGGTATAGTCTTTTGTGTGAAAACTGTCATTCTATAACAAAAAAGCATTGCTGTTTGTTAAAACAGTCAGATGTAACCTGACTAGTTTAAGTAAAGGCAGATGGGAAATTACTCAGCAGGCTGTTAAAAAAAAAAAAAGTTTTATTTTTTTCAGAAACCTACAGTATCTACAAACATTACTTCTGTCTGTTTGGTAGCACTAGTGGTAAACACACTTCAACACACCAACAACATTCTACTACATAGTTGCTGTTATATGATTAACATAATTTAACTTTAAAATGTTTCACAACAACAATAAAATGTTTCACACAATAATAAATAGTTACGCAAAGAACTGATAAGATCAAGGTCTCACTATACTAGACAAAATAACCCAAATGTAAACACACAAAAAATAAAATAAAAATAAAAACAACTGTCAGTCATTTAGCAGACATTGTATGATCTGACAATTTTGTTTAAAAAAAAAAAAAAAAAACAAAGTTTAAAGACATTAAGTTAGACATACACTAGTCTAACAGCTGTTGAATAAATATTGGCAAATGTTAAAAACTTGATCCTTATTGTAGCTGCATAGCTTCACTTCCTGAACTTAAAGAGTATATTCTTTCTTCATTAGTTCTTTCACTGGTATAGAAAAAGCAGAACTGATGCTTGCTCAGCACTCATAATCAGATTTTAGATGTTGTTCACACTTTACCCAAATATAATTTGTTTTTCAAATATGACCTTTTAGGACAGACTGTCTGCACTATCTTTTTGTAGGTAATCAAATGAAATCAGATCAATTTGCTCAGTGTACTACACTGAATGTCTTGGTTATTATTTAAGAGTCAGCAGGAGACTTTCTTCAAAAAGTAAAAACAGCTGTGTGAAAAGAGGTGAGAAAAAAATCTGCTCATGTTCATTATGGCATCTTACAGTAGTTTTGAACTTAAGGCAAATGAAACAAAAGACAAAAGTGTTTCACATATTCATGTACATACAACGTTTAAAACCACTCACTCATCTACTCATTCAAAAATCGCTACATCAATTTCACACAGTTCACTATATGAACAAATTCAGGCATATCTGTACAGTACTGTATTGTGACAAATGTCACACTGCAAATGAAAAACAAAGTCTGAAATATAATGATTTTTCAGATTCAAGTGCAACTTCAAAACTTCTAATTATTAATGTATTTCAAGTCACTAAATGGATTTGAGTTAGCAGCACCCCTGTATAACCTTATATTTAATTTTTTGTGCTTTTGTGAGCAGACATAGAGGCTCCTAGGTCAAGTTTACACCTGGCATTAACATGTATTTTGTATTCACATAGTATCTGGATATTGTTTAGCTTGACTGATTTTATGCCCTCATTCCAGTCACCAGTGTGATCAGATAAACATTAAAATATATTTAAACAATTAAAATAACTGGAAATGGTACAGTACAACCAGATAGGTTGTATCAAGTAAAATGTTTCTATTATTTACTAAATTTTAAAAATGTTGTCATTGTAACAGGTAAAAAATAAATAAATCAAAAATAAACTAAAAAATCTGGTTTCCATTTCCTTTCATTCAAACGTTTCTACAATAAAGGATGTAATTGTTATTAATAAGGCCCGCAGAACCTAATTGGGTTATTGGAAAGATGTTGTTCTGCACCACTTCCAAAGCAAAATGTTTAGTGAGTGGTGCTAAAAGCGTATTTGATTATCTCTAAAACAGATGAACGTGGCACCTCGTTTGTTATACATTTCAGTTCAGAAAGCTTAATGCTCTGTTACGTATATTAAAATAATGTACCCTACACTACAGGATACAGTATACTCTACCTTAAATCTAACTGACAGTGTTAACAAAAGCATATGTGAGATAAACGCATTTGCTGAAGCGACCATGCCATTTTAGCATGTCTCTGAGCTCTTCTATCAGGTGTCTTGACTCGTGTTTGTGTCAAGCTCCACACTGCAAGAGCAATGGTGAGCTACTGAGCAAGTTTACTACATCATGAAAACAATATGTACTTAACTGATTATGTGATGCAAACATGAAAATGTATTTGTTTACATCTCAAACAGTAGTGTTTTTGTGGTTATAAGCAGTGGTCAAATGATACATCACCAAGGCCAATATATAACTCGATTGGCACTTTTTAAATTATCGGCATTAGGTGTTAGTTTTTCTGTTTGGCTGATAAGTGTCAGAACCAGGTCTTAATTATTTTACTGTCTTAACAGCTCTTATCTAGTTATTATATTGAATCTATTATACCACCTTGCTCTCTAAGATATCATCAGTGGCCATAAAAAAAAATCCATACTGATTAGTATTGATAGATTTTTTTTGTTTGTTTTTGAAGATAATGTCCTAGGATACATGGAGTCATGACTGGGCTGCTTTTCTTTCTTTTTCAAGATCATTGTACTTTCTGGAAATATGAGGGGGCATCTGAGACTCTCTATACTGGTTAGGGAAACAGATAAGTATTATGATTATGCTGTCACATATTCATTAAAAAGGGGTCAAAAGTCTACCCTAAACCAGACCACCACCAAACTTGTTTTGTGGTTTGAGAGATCTGATCATGATACGATAATGTATCTTGCGTGCATTTACTTCATCTGGCTTTTAATAAGGTCAATGAGATTTGATTCCTAAAAGCAGATTAATGCCATGTGTAAAGGAGCCCTAATTAGTGTACAATCAAGATATCCTTAAAGTAGTTAGCTATAGTACAAGCTACAAACAAAAACCTGCTAACTATATTGAAGCTAACAGTATCAGTTTTATAAATATATAACTTTCAATTGATATTTAATTCTGCAGCTAGAGCAATTTTTGTCTGGCACAAATATTAACAAGTATTCGCAGAGTAAAATTATTAAAATACACTTCGTTTCTATAACGCACAAAATATTTTTAAAATGCAGCCTGCATTTCTGTGCAGGCTAAATCACTTATCGCAGAGGCTTTCCATTCCTGGAGTCCCCCAACACTGGACATTTTGAATGTGTCCCATTTCAGATCTTGGTGTCTCTTCTAATGAGGTGATGACCTTAATCGGGTGTGTTTGACTAAGGAGAAATGCAAAATGTGAATGGTTGGAGAGGGCTCTAGAAACAGGGTTAAAAACCACTGGCTTACTGGATCGAAGATGTCATGTTAAACTTCCCAACAAAGTGGGAGTCCAATAGACAGTTGGATTATTACCTCCTTCACTCAGCTGCACCATGGGACCAACAGCAATGTAATGTTTTATTACACTACACCACTACTTGTTCGAAAAAGTAGCTTGTTACCGTTTTGAACAGCTGAATACTGTCACACTACAGAAAAAGTTTAGTTATTTACTTTCCAGCGCTGTTCCTAGTAAATGCCTTAGGAGCTTTTTGTTTTCAATCAAATCTCACAGTTATGGCGGTTTACTTTTATTTCTTGGTATTTTTTTTTGAAGATTTAAGTAAACCACGAGTAGATATTTTCTCATCTTTGGTATTCTTTTCATCATCTGAGTCTTTTTCATTTTCTGATTTATCAGCTTTTTGTCCATGAGCCTTTTTATTTAATTTTGCCTCTTTTTCTTGTTTGGAACTGTTCACATTTTCTCTGTCCTCCTTTGCAGCTTTCTCTGTTTGCCCCTTTGGTGCACTCTCTTTTATTTTGGTAAGCCTTTCTTTCTCTGCTTTCTCTTTTTCTGCCTTTTCTTTGGCCAGTCTTTCATTTTCTGCTCTCTCTTTCTCAGTTCTTTCCTTTTCTGCCTTTTCTTTCTCAAGTCTTTCTTTTTCTGCTTTTTCTTTCTCAAGTCTTTCCTTTTCTGCCTTTTCTTTCTCAAGTCTTTCTTTTTCTGCTTTTTCTTTCTCAAGTCTTTCCTTTTCTGCCTTTTCTTTAGCTAGTCTTTCTTTTTCTGCTTTTTCTTTAGTGAGTCTCTCTTTTTCTGCTCTCTCTTTCTCCAGTTCTTTCCTTTTCTGCCTTTTCTTTCTCAAGTCTTTCTTTTTCTTTGGCCCGGTCTCCTCTTTTTCTGCCTTTTCTTTTTCAAGTCTTTCTTTTCATTCTCTTTCTCGAGGAGTCTCTCCCTTCTCTGCTTTTCTTTGGCAGTCTTTTCTTTTCTGCCTTTTCTTTCTCAAGTCTCTCGTTTTGCGCTTTTAACAGCAAGTCACCATGCTTTTTCTGCCTTTTTCTTTTAGCGGTCTTTCCTTTTCTGCTTTCTCTTTCCTCCAGTCTTTCGCCACTTTTTCTTTAGCCAGTCTTTCTTTTTTTTCTGCCCTTTTCTTTGAAGCCCAATCTTTAGCGCCTTTCTCTTTTCTCAATCTTTCTTTTTCCGCTTTTCGCTTGGCCAATCTCTCTTGCTTTCACTGCTTTTTTCTTTGTAATCCTCTCTTTTTTCACGCCTTTTTCTTTTGGCCAGTCTTTCTTTTTTTCTGCCTTTTCTTTGGCCAGTCTTTCCTTTTCTGCTTCTCTTTCTCCCAATCTTTCTTTTTTCTGCTTTTCTTTAAGCGAGTTCCATACTTTTCTACACCTTTTCTTTTGTAGTCTTTTCTTTTTTCTGCTTTCTTTCTCCAGATCTTTCCGCTTTTCTTTGGCCAATCCCTCCCTCTTTTTCTGCTTTTCTTTTAGCGAGGTTTCTACTCTTTTTTCTGCTTTCTTTGGACAGTCTTTCTTTTCTGCTTTCTCTTTCGCCAATCTTTCTTTTTTCTGCTTTTTCTTTAGCCAGTTTTTAACAGCTTGCCTTTTCTTTCTCAGAGTTTTTCCTTTTCTGCCTTCTCTTTCCTGGATTTCTTTTCCTACCTTTTCTTTTGGCCAGTCTTTTTCTTTTTCTGCTTTTTCTTTCTCCAATCTCTCTTTTTCTGCTTTTTCTTTGACCACTTTTTCTTTTTCTGCCGTTTCTTTCTCAAGTTTTTCCTTTTCTGCCTTCTCTTTGGCCAGTCTTTCTTTTTCTGCTTTTTCTTTAACCACTTTTTCTTTTTCTGCCTTTTCTTTCTCAAGTTTTTCCTTTTCTGCCTTCTCTTTCTCCACTTTTTCTTTAGCGAGTTTCTCTTTTTCTGCCTTTTCTTTGGCCAGTCTTTCTTTTTCTGCTTTTTCTTTGGCCAGTCTTTCCTTTTCTGCCTTTTCTTTCTCCATCCTTTCTCTCTCTGCTTTCTCCTTGACTAGTTTCTCCTCTTGTTCTCTTTTTATTCGTTCCTGTTGAAGCTTAGCTTCTGTCTCTTCTTTGACCTTTTTGGCAGCAAGAGCAGCTTGTCTCTCCTCTTCCTCTTGAGCCAAAACACTACGGACCTCAGCGAGGGCTAGTTTGGCAATCTTTTTGGCTTCAATCTTCTCATGAATAATTCGTAGCTGCTCCTTCAGAGCTGCTTTCAGCTTTCGCCCAATATCCCTGGTAGGATGTTCTGAGAATGAGTGGGACAAAAATTCACATCTCAGAAGGCTCATCATTCAAATCCCATGCAAACACCTATATTATATGAGTCTTCTTAGGTGTCTGAATAACTGTTCACCTTTCAGAATTAATGAGAGAGGAAAATGCACAATCATTTCTTTCATTTAAATGTAAGATTTTTTGATGATGTTCAGTTTGTGCATTTTACGAACAAACATGCAAGCTATCATGAATTGTAATTCAAGTCTATACTGCTTTAGTGATTTATTAATTAAGTGACAGGTTGAAATAAAAAGATGGCAATTGTTTCCATTCATGCATCTCATGAAACTGCATTGTTGTGCCTTATTTTATTTCATGTTAACTCAAGGCAGTTCTTTATACACACACACACACACACACACGCACCTTTTACACAAACGCGGTTCATAATACCTGGTATTCATCACGTTATGGGGACCAAATGTCCCCACAAGGATAGTAATACCGGTAAATTTTGACCTTGTGGGGACATTTGTGAGGCCCCCATGAGGAAACAGGCTTATAAATCATGCACAATGAGTTTTTTTGAGAAAGTAAAAGTGTGCACAGTCTCCTGTGAGGGCTAGGTTTAGGTGTAGGGGAGGTGTAGGGCGATAGAAAATACGGTTTGTACAGTATAAAAACCATTACGCCTATGGAATGTCCCCATAAAACATGTAAACCCAACATATATGTATGTACACACACACACACACACACACACACACACACACACATAAGCATCGTGTTCTGCAGGAAAAAAAGTCATGCAGGTTTTGGAACAACTTGAGGGTGAGTATATCATGACGTCACTGAAACCAACTTATTATGCTAGTAACTCCATAACTCATGCTAAGTACCTTTGTCTTTTTTAAGTCCCACATCTTTAGGTCTTTCATCTGCTATGAAAGAGGGGCAAACAGAACTTAGAAGAACGAATGACCTGGACTTAGAAGAAATATGTGTAATTGTTGCAACTGCCAAGTTAGACAACACATGCTCTATTAAAACAGCAATCCAATATCTGGCACAAACACCTTTAGTTGAAGACTTAAAAAAAAGAAAAAAGAAAAAAAAAAGAATGCATTGGGTAAGAGATAGCACGTAGGTCTAATCATATCAGATACCATTGTTAGTTCACACAAAAATGAAAATTCTGTCATCATTTATTCACCCTCATGTCATTTTGTTTATCTTCACAAATGAAGATATTTTCAATATTTCCTCTGTGAGATAAATAATTTTCCTGAGACTAAACAGATGTGTGCCCACAGGAAAGTTACTTGTTAGTGAGTTAAAAAAAAAACACTGGTCAGGCCTAGTCTCTGCAATGTTATGTGACAGTAAAAATGAAGTCAGCTGAGTATCTGTACTAAATGACCATCCCATGACAACACTCGCATATTACAGGATGACAATGCCAAAATTCATCTGGCTTAAATTGTTAAAGAGTGGTTAAGAACAAGGAGTCATTTCTACACATGAACTGGGCACCACAGATTCCTAACCCTAACCACACTCAAATACTTTGGGATGTGTTGGGGAAGACTCTATGAAGTGTTTTGACTCTTCTGTCATCAATAAAAGATTTCAGTCAAAAAAATTAGGCAGCTCTGGACAGAAATAGATTTTGCTTAATCATATAAGCCAAGGACACAGTGCATCCCACTAATTTGAAACATCTTGAATTTGATCTGCTGAAATGTAGCTGTCTTCTGTTGGATGCCTGTCACACTCATGGATTAAGAATAAAAGAGGAATGACTGACTAAGATATAAACACTGAGCAATGCACATAGTTGAACTACACTGACTTTGTGGCCTCTAGAAAAATATATTAGGCTCAAAAACCTCATGGTAGGTCGGTCAAAAGGGTTTACATGTTACCGTTACAAATCAGTTCGGAGAAAAACTTGCATAGCCTTTTAAGTAAACACTTAATATTGCAAGTAGGCTGCACAGTAACTGAGATTTTTTATGTGTAAAAGTACAAGATATTTAAGTACTATATGTGCAAATTAAAATGTTTTCATTGTGACCCTGGACCACAAAACCATCCATAAGGGTCAAATTTTTAAATATATTTTGTTAGGATAGGACAATATTTGGCCGAGATACAACTATTTGAAAATCTGGAGTCTGAGGGTGCCAAAAATATTGAGAAAATCAGCTTTAAAGTTGTCCAAATGAAGTTATTAGCATTGCATATTACTACCAAAAATTAAGTTTTGATATATTTATGGTAGGAAATTTACAAAATATCTTCATGGAACATGATCTTTACTTAATATCCTAATGATTTTTGGCATAAAAGAAAAATCAATAATTTTGTCCCATATTGTTGGCTATTGCTACAAATATACCCGTGCTACTTATGACTGGTTTGGTGGTCCAGGGTCACAAATGCAACACAGACTGCACCATGCAGGGATCTACAAAGTGATGCATCAGCCAACCATTACATGGAGGATGAGCAGTGCCACTAAAGAAAATAGAATCAACTGAAAGTGTCAATTATCAATAACAGAAATCATCATTATATAAAAAAAAACTTTTCAAATTGACAAATAGATTTATTTAAAACAAATTCATATATTTCAATTGATAATAATACAAAATGTAATGATAATAATAAATTTATAAATATTCATAATTGCTTTTCTTAATCTATTCACCAAATGCCTTTTGATAATTCTGCAAAAACTGATGTTATTTATTCATAAAATACATTTACATAATATTATAAACATGAATATATATATATATATGTTTTTTTTTTTTTTAAATAGGATTAAATGTCTTTTGTTTTGTTGTTACAAATAACCATTTATTTGTCAATTTGATCATTTCAATTTAACCATACACTCCAGTCTCATGAAGTCACTTCAGTCAAGTTTGGGTGCTAAGAGCCAAGTCAGAATTAAAAAATGCTTCTCCAAAGACCTCAAACAACACACCAGTGGATACCTTCCAACATGCCAGAAAAACTACATCTTTTTGCCGCTTTCTCAGTGCAAGCGAACACAATCGACAAGCAAAAAGCATAGGTACACGTGGTCTTAATAGCCACAAAAATGTCTTTACATGTAAGCTTGGGATGGCCTGCTTGGATACTGTCTCCCTCCATTGTGATATTTTTTCTTAAGGTTTTTTCCTTAGTAGCCACAGTAGCATTTTCTGAAGGGGAGAAAGTTATAAGAATGATACCGATAAATAGAAAGGCACACATGCACACGCACAGAAAGATAAATAAACACTGACTATCACCAGACAATGCTACAGCAGTTATTAACCACTGTATATAAGCAAAGCACTTTACACTTACCTGATATTCAAAAAAAAAAACAAAAACTGTGAGATGCCAGCCTCACTAAGACAAAAAACCATAAAGTTTCATGCCATGTATTTGCTAACACCATCAAATGACAGGAAGCCTCAAGTGCAGACACACTTCTGCATTTGAGACAAAGCGGAGGAGTATACTACCATGTTCACGACAACATCACATTTAAAATTTGTGGCAGGAAAAGCTTGCTTAAACCACTTCCTTATCTTAGGTCTGAAAAATGTATGTATATAAAACAAACAAACAAGTAAATAAAAGATAAAAAAAAACAGAGAGATATAAAGAGTTGACACTTTTGAATGGGTTGTCACCTTAAGTCACCATTATTTGTCACCATTATTTGTATAGAACTTTTCACAATGCAAATTGTGTCAAAGCAGCTTTACAGAAAACGAAGAAATAGTGTATCGAAATAATTGGCCTTAGTCAGTCATGCAGGAAAAAAAGTCACACAAGTAAATCCCACTCACCCAACAAAACTTTGGCATCTTCTACATCAAAGTCTCCATCACCATCAGCATCATATACTCCTCCAAGAGCACCTTCAGTTGTGAAAGGACAAAAGAAAAGACTTGTGAAATAAACAAGTAAAGATGCAGAATAAAGAGGGTCCTACACAGTAACGTGGCAAGCCAAAGTTTTCAAACCTAATTTCTTGCCCGAGACCCTATTTGTGATTTTGTCAGTCTTGTACATCCACAATGAACCATGAGGTTGTTAACCCTCGGGGGTCAAAAAACGCACCTGCGTGGTTTGTGGCAGTTTTTCTGATAATGCCAAAAAGAACTTCAATTACTCTGTCATTTTTGATCGTACAGATGAGAGCAATATATCAGTCGAATCTGTAAGGAATCTACTTTTATTTGTGTATGCTCATACACAACAACAACACTCTGTGGTTTTGTGAAATAAAGCAAACAAACAGGGTATGCAGTCTGCTGCGTTGTTCTCTGTGATTGTCATTAAGACATGCGTCTCTAAAATGAACTAAAACTCAGCGAATACTCCACACAGAGACATGAGAGATATATCTGTAGAAAGCCTGACATGTCTACTTTTAAATTAACTAAGTCTTATCGAAAACAAATATCATGTGTTGAAGTAATCTGTATGAAACCAAGGCCCATTCATACTGAGCTCACAGTGCACGTCTCTGGTTTGGACAATAAAAACTTGATTCCTGATGGGTGTAAACTGTCTATTCTGTGTCTCTCTCACAAATGAGCAAACCAAAGACTAAAAAACATTTAAATTTAATTGTCATGATATCTGTTCAGATAGCTAGAATAACGACTCATTTATGGTTCATGACCATCTCTATCCAACTTGGTGTTTATGATTAATGGTCCTACCAAGTAAACAGAAGATTTAATCAACAAAGCTGTGCAACAAAGATCACTAGTTACATACTCTGTGATTGGCAGACGTGTCCGATCCTGACAGAAAGTGGAAATGTTTGTTACACTTTGTAGTTCATACTACAGAACTGGTCCAAACTGCTGTCCCACAACTAAAAAACATTTTAAAAGCAGTTGAAGGAGAACTCCACTTCCAAACAACAATTTACAAATAATTTACTCACCCCCTTGTCATCCAAGATATTCATGTCTTTTTGTCTTCAGTCGTGAAGACATTGTTTTTTGAGGAAAGCATTTCAGGATTTTCTCCATATAATGGACTTCACTGGTGCCCCGATTTTGAACTTCCAAAATGTAGTTTAAATGCAGCTTCAAAGGGCTCTAAACGATCTCAGCCGAGGCATAAAAAATTTGTATACTTTTTAAGCACAAAAGCTTGTTTAGCACAGGCTCTGGAATATGCGTCCACGACAGTACGAATCACGTCCAAGTTCATCATCTGTGTACTCCAGCTCAAAAAGGTAGACTATGGCTAAAAACTCCATCTAATTTTCTCCTACAACTTCAGAATTTTCTGACATCGTTGTACCTTTTTGTTTGTAAACAGCGTTTGACTTACTTGCACTTTCTTAGTCTTTGCATGTTGGCTTTGTAAACACTGGGCCTGTAGTGCCGCCTATGTTCCGCGTGACCTTTCGATGTGATTCAATAGTACATAGTGTCGTGGACGCGCATCCCAGAGCCTGTGCTACACAAGCTTTTGTGCTTAAAAAGTATACAACTTTAGTAAGCTTCAGTAAGCTTAATATATATAAAATCATCATTTAGTGGGTAATTTCAATTTCAGAGGAGGCTGTCCCAAACCTAACCCCTAAGTTCCAACTTATGAAAATGATATTGAAATAATTTTGCGTTTTATTCCATTGTTATTTTTAAAAATATCTTCTTTATTTGTTAAAAAGGTGAAGTTAAAAAATAAATAAATAAATAAATAGTCCAGATTTTAGTCCATTGGCTGAGACTGATTTTAACTACACCTCTACATTTATGAACAGGAAATATTTGTATCAGTCAATCTCATAGCTACATGGTGAGTAGATAGGCCCAAGTGAACTTGAGAATAAGTGGAAATTGTGGGGGGGTGGGGGGGAGTAAGTATCTTGGTTCAATTCTGGATTGTCAGTTGGGTTTTGCTGATAATACAGAGTATATTTTTAAAACATGCTCTCAGCAACTTTTCCTTCTTAAACAGCTTATACACATCCTGGAACTTAATAATGTATAAATCCATTGTTGAAAGTGTTTTAACCTTTCATCTTTCTGCCTGGTATGAGCATCTAAATTGCAGACTCAAGAACAAACTTTCCAGAATTGTATCCAAGGCAAATAAAATAATTGTCAACCCTCAGAACCAATTAATAGTAATAACTCTACGTAGAAAGAACAAAGAAGGTGGCGAGAGTTATTCTTGCAGATAGTTCAGATCCTCTTTTGTGACAAATATGGAGAGAGGACAAATATATATACAAACTTTTCTGAAAATACAATATGAGAATTCACTGAATAATTACTAGAAATATAAACCTGGGATATTATACAATTTGCATACATACAAAATTTGTGGACAAAGAAACATTTTTTCAAGACATCTGAAACTCTGACTTCAAACCAATTCTGTAGAATGGCCCATATAATAAAACCTTCTGTGGAGATGCATTTCACACAACCCTAAGGCCGTGTGTCCACCAAAGCATTTTTATTTTTCTGAAAATGCCAGGAGCTCTGCTGAAATCGCCTAGCTGTTAGCACTTGAGAGCGCTTCTTTGCAGCAGAGCTAGTAGACGCTTTGGTTGCCATACAGAATATCTACTAAAGTAAAATGGCAGATGCATCGCATGAAATGTTTCTCCAAGCATTCTTTTTCATAACAATATTGTGGTAGTCTGGGAATTCCATGCTCGGAGACAAGTAATATGAACTATTCCATTGGTGTTCAATATCAACATCTCCATCTGTGTTTTTTAGAGACAAGTTGAGCAACACAGCCCTTTAAAGATCAGGGCATTTAAGGAGGTTGCCCTACAGCAAGTAAGCATGGTAGATGTGACAATTTGTTATGAACTTGTACACTCAATGTCAAGAAGGGTAGAACAGTATACTTATGTTACAAAGTTATGAAGGACATAGTACTAGAATATCACAAGTTTGTTGAATGTAATCAAGGGTGTTTCTGCAACCCTTTATTTAACCTAATTAATTTACTATGTGTTTAATATATTTATTATACTGTATTACTCATTAAGGGAAAGAAATTAATAATAAAATAAAATAAAGAAGAAATATAGAAAAATAGTTCTTTTTTTTTCAGAAGGGGTGTTCTGAGGGGTTCTCTCACACACAATTTTACATTACTATAAAAAATGTTGAAGTAAACAGTCCAGAGATCTGCATGAATCACTTAGGTGACAATCTGTGTTTTCAAAAACTAATAATGGTACCAAAAAGTGAGCAGTCTACATTCCTGTAGGACTATTTTAACCAACAAATGGAACCGGGGTCATTTTGACCCGCAAATGACTTTCGCTTAATTTTTAAAAAATGTTCTCTTTGTCGAAATGACATGAGACTTGGTACAGCTGTCAGCACTATCTAGATCTACAAATAAAAAAAAATTGGAGTGATATCTTGATTTTATATTAGTGTAAAAAAAAAAGTCACATTCAAGATCTTTGGGGTCTCTAGCGACCCCATGCAACAAAATTTAATTTTCTAACAAAGTAATAGTTTTTTTTTTAAACAAATATTATTTTCTTATTTATTAATGTTTTTACTATATTTGTTCCATTTTTGGAGGATTTATTATATTTTTTAAAATTTATATAAATTAATAAATACATATTTTTTTATTAGGTTTTTATACAAAAACAGCTTTTTGTGTACAATTCACTTTATAAAAGACCCACATTTTGAACTTTCATTCATGGGGATAACATGGATAATTTGACATGGTTTGGTGTAAGATTTTTGCCCATCATTTGGAAAATGCCGCTTTAAAAATAAAAAAATATCATTTTTACCAGTAGATGGCTGCAGAGCTCCACTATTTACAATTTGCTATTTGACCAACTAAAAGATATCTTTTTACAAGTTTTTTCAGTTGGATTGATATCTACATATAATAAAATCACAATTATAACAATAAAAATTACTTTTTGTCAAAGTTTAATTTTTTTTTGTACTAAAAAAAACAGTTTTTATGATTTTATGATTAGAATCAAACCAACAAAATGTTGATTCAAAATACATCCATTCAAAATGTATCAGTTCATCCATTACTTTGACAAAAAGTAATTTTTATTTTTATATTTGTGATTTCATAATATGTAAATAAAATCCAAAAATCAAAAAATCAAAAAAAAAGAAAAAAAAAAGAAAAAAAAAGACGTGGCCTAATGGTTAGGGAATCGGGCCTGCAATTGAATCGTTGCGGGTTTGAGTCCCTGATCCGGCAGGGATTGAAGGTGGGGGCAGTGAATAACCAGTGCTCTCTCCACCCTCAATACCATGACTGAGGTGAGACCCTTGAGCAAGGCCCCCAACTGCTCCCCGGGCGCCACAGTGATAGCAGTATGGCTGCCCTCTATTTACTATTTGACCAACAAAAAGATATCTTTTTAAATTTTTTTTCAGTTGGATTGATATCTACATATAATGAAATCACAATTATAACAATAAAAATTTACTTTTTGTCAAAGTTTAATATTTTTTAGACTGAAAAAAAAATCAGTTTTTCAATAGTTACATTATGATTAGAATCAAACCAACAAAATGTCGATTCAAAATTCATCCATTCAAAATTTATCAATTCATCCATTACTTTGACAAAAAGTAATTTTTATTTGTATAATTGTGATTTCATTTGTAGATAAAATCAAAAAATTCAAATCAAAATCAAAATCAAAATCA
>VONZ01000940.1:0-2500 GCA_012976165.1 Labeo catla
TTATGTTGTTTGTGTAGTGTTTTGTGTTGTTTGCACAGTGTTTTTTGTTTGTGTGGTATTTTTTTGCTGTTTGGTAGTGTTTTATGTTGTTTGTGTAGTGTTTTTGTTTTTGTTTGTGCAGTGTTTTTAGTAACACTTTATAATAACGTTCAGTTGTAAGTCATGTATAAGTGATTAGTTAATGATGAAATAATCATTTACAAAACATTGACAAATGATTAATAAGTGATATGCTAACAACTTGTGTATGTTTTGTTAATTCATTTACAAGTCAATTACAAGTTAATTTACAGGTAATTAGTTAATGATGAACTAATCATTTACAAAACATGATTATGTGTTTATAAATGATTAATAAGTGATATGTTGAAAAGCATCAAAATGCAATTATTCTAAAACTATGTTCTTTTTTAAATAATACTAAATTATTTGCTGTCAAATGAATAACCGTGTAAACCCTTCTCTCATCAGCACAGACTTGTGTTCTGTGTGGAGTGTGTGGGATGTAGTGATAATGTGAACCAGTTTTATCCTCCACTGAAGATCAAATCAGGCCCACAGCGCTAAAATACTCCATGTGTTTACCATCTTTACCCTCACCAGTCAGCCCTTGCATTGCAGTACACACAACAAATTTTCAAAACCTGTTGTGTAAACACATGAATAAATCATTTACAAATATTTCTGCATCCTCTAATCTAAAGTGTAAACTACTCATCAGTTGTAAATGTTTTACAAACTTACAAACTTTACAAAAGTTACAGGTTGTGTGTGTATACACACTGGTGGGGAAAGATCTACGAATGATGAGTAAAACATTTACGACTGATGAATTGTTTACACTTTAGATTCGGGGATGCAGAAAGATTTGTAAAGTATTTATTTATGATGTGATCTTCAATGGAGGGTAAACATTTTAATGATTGACATTTCAATTGTTTATAATTGGTTAATAATATATTAACTAGTAACATATTAACCATTTACTAAGGATCTGTTTGATTATTTCATGATATGCTATTTTTTTTTTAAAGATAACTTATGACAGATTTGTAAAGCGTTAGCATATTACTTAATCATTTGTAGTCATGTTTTGTAAATTATTAGTTCAGCATTATCTAATCACTTGTAAATGATTTATAACTTAATGCTACAAAGCATAGATAAAAATACTAACATATAACTTATTAATCGTTTATGAATGCATGGTCATGTTTTGTAAAAGATTAGTTAATTATTACTTAATTACTTGTAAATTACTTGTAAATGAATTAACAAAACATACACAAATTGTTAGCATATCACTTAGTAATCTTTATAAATGTTATGTAAATGATTATTTCATAATTATCTAATTGCTTATAAATGACTTACAACTGAACGTTATTATAAAGTGTTACCGTGTTTTTTTTTTGTTTGTTTGTGTGGTGTTTTTTTCTGTTTAGTAGTGTTTTATGTTGTTTGTGTAGTGTTTATGTTTGCATAGTGTTATGTATAAATAAAAATGTCTTGATGGATTTGTTTCAGCTTTTGTCTTCTCAAGATGTTAACTGATGGACTGGAGTGGTGTGTGTTACTTGTGGATTATTGTGATGTTTTTATCAGCTGTTTGGACTCTCATTCTGACGGCACCCATTCACATCCATTGGTGAGACAGTGATGGAATGACACATTTCTACAAATCTGATGAAGAAATAAACTCATCTGCATCTCATATGGCCTGAGGGTGAGCACATTTTCATTTTTTGTCCGAACTGTTACTTTAAAATAATGTTTGGAAGAGAAATGACTGTATGGTGACTGGAAATAAGAATAAAATTATAATAAAATCTATAGTAAACTTTTAACTGTAACCCAATCTTTACAGTATGTTCTTGACTCTTTCACAGACTCAGCAATAAAAGACGTGATAATGAATGTTTGAGGAGATAAAACACTACAATCAGCGTCTCAATCAAACATTCACCTGAATTACGTAAATTCAGCTAGTTAAACTCTGCGTCCCTCCCTCCGGCTTCATTAGAAAACTCCCACTTCACACTGCAAGTTCAACTCCACATTTACACACTGGACTTTGAAATATTCCCAGACTCTCCTGGGATTTGTGTGTTTCAGACAACAGACTGATCTGCTCCTCTGTGTTTGTCTCTTCTGATCGAGTTGAAGGACATTATACTCATCATCACTATGAGTAAAGAAGCCCGTCCATCTTGGGACAGTCCCATGCAGTTTGTCCTGGCGTGTGTGTCTTATGCCGTGGGACTCGGGAACGTCTGGCGTTTTCCGTATCTCTGTCAAATGCATGGAGGAGGTGAGAGGACTCGTCTTTTACTTTTCATCTCCTCATGCTTGCATCTGAATGTTTGCTTCTCTATAACTATAGTCGTGAGCTTGAAAACAACAGCAGCAGAACAAAACATTCAATATGATATTTGCAAAAGTTTTAAACAAATAAAAATACATTTTTTCTTTTTAAATCTTAAAAACATCAAAACTCCAC